>ML103923.1:0-108617 GCA_003697995.1 Taxidea taxus jeffersonii
TTTTTTTTTTTTTAAGACTTATTTATTTATTTGAGGGAAGAAGGATAGAAGGAGTGGGAGAGAATCTCAAGCAGACCATGCTGAGTGCAGAGCCCGAGGTGGGGCTTGATCCCATGACCATAAGATCACGACCTGACCTGAAAACAAGAGTCTGGATGCTTAACTGACTGTACCACCCAGGTGTCCCTACATACTGCCTTTTTTTTTTTTTACTTTGTGTGTAACATATATGAAATATTTTTTTGAAGACTTTATTTATTTGAGAGGGAGAAAAAGCAGGAGCAGGGGGAGGGGCAGAGGGAGAGGGAGAAGTAGGCTCCCCAGTGAGCAGGGAGCCTGATGTGGAGCTTGATCCCAGGACCTTGGGATTAAGGCCTGAGCCTAAGGCAGATTCTTTTTTTTTTTTTTTAAAGATTTTATTTATTCATTTGACAGATCACAAGTAGGTGGAGAAGCAGGCAGAGAGAGAGGAAGGGAAGCAGGCTCCCTGCTGAGCAGAGAGCCCGATGCGGGGCTCGATCCCAGGACCCTGGGATCATGACCTGAGCCGAAGGCAGAGGCTTTAACCCACTGAGCCACCCAGGCGCCCCTCGAAGGCAGATTCTTAACTGACTGAGTCACCCAGGCGCCCCATGCTATGAAATATTTTTAAAAACATTTTTTTAATATAATGTTTATGTACTTGTTGACTCCTGTGTTAGCATGAATATTTTGAGATTTCTTTTAAAATATTAAATTAATTTGGTATTTAGTATTAGTGTTTAGTATTTAGTTATCTCCCCAAAATTTTGCCAGAAATGGAATGATCCTTCATTTGTGGACTTTTTTTTTATAGGAAAGGTTGGTAAGTTGAGAATCATCTCATTTACCTCCCAAATGATAATTTCTCCTAGTAAGTTATTAGATATAAGAAACTTTGTGGGTGAATTAGCCTTCTGAGGTATAAAACAGTTCCAGTTTTCCATGGTAAGTATATCAAAATGACTTCTCTAATTAAGTAGTATAATTATAAATGTGTTTTTTGTCTTTGTTACTATTACATGATGTATTATACTTCTATTATATTAACATATGCACTTGTGAAAATTCATCATGATGTACACTTAGAATTCCCGTACTTTTCTGTATAAGGGAATATAAAAGTTTACTAAGAAAAGAACAATCTCACCTACAGATCTTCAGACCTAGAAACCTTGTTCAGAGAATGCGAACATTTAAGAGTGAACAATGGCAATGTTACAAAGACTCTTCCATAGAATTAAAAGAGTCATGTAGTGTCTTATTTTATGATGCAGGATCACCTTGATACTGAAACTTGACAAGAACATTATGAAAAAGGAAAACTGTAGTCTTACTCATGAATATGAAAAATCCTAAACATAATACTAGTAGAAAAACATTAAACAGTATATTGTAATGATAATATCACAGTCCAGTGGGATAATTCCAGTACAGGCTGGCTTATTACTCAAAATCAGTGAATGTTAATTTGCTACATGAACAGAATAAAGGAGAACAATTATATGATTATCTTAATATATATACACAAAAAGGGTTTGATAAAATCAAACATATATGCATTGATAAAATCTTTTTGTAAATAGTGATAGTTTCTGGTTCTCTAGAATTCAGTTTTTTTCTCAAAGTACCAAACTGTTTAAATGTAGTAAACATGGTTATTTTAAAGTCTATTTCTGATATCTCCAGTGTCTGGCTTATTTCAGGGGTATTTTTATTGTTTATTATTTTTGCTGGTTCTCACCAATGATATCATGACTCCTTGTTTGCCAGAATTTATTTTAAAAATCTCTAGAAACAATTTTGAGTTTGAGACACCAGAGTACTGCGGCACTATCAGTCTTGGATCCTCTAATGCCAAGATTTCAGAGGTTGAGTTACTTAAATTATTTAAATAAAGCTTAGCTGAAATAGCTATGAGATCCCAATTACTACAGGTTTATTCTTATCTCTGTTGTATACTCTTTTGTGTCTTAAGCAAAAAACATGGAGGGAAAGTCACCAGGTAGACCCCCTTGGACAGGACCACCTACTACCACAAGTCCATCAAAAGCACCACTCAGTCTCTTAGAAGCCTCTTCTAGTATCATGAGATACATCTAGTCCTAACTATCCTGCTTACATGTCTGGATTTTCTTGTTCTCTTGGATTTGGATCTAGTAGCTCTTTACTATCTTTTTAAATATTTAGTATCTTTAAGCAGAGTTGAAAAAAAAATTCTCCCCAGTTACCCTACTTGTTTTCATTGGTAGAACTGACCTGATTTACCTAGCCTGCCATTACTGGAAATAGAAAATAAAATTTCTTACCATTTTTATAACTTCTAGGTAATATATTTATTTTGAGATAGAACATGTAAGATATTTAAAAAGCCATGTAGTGTGTGCTCCTTAAGAAAATACTACCCTTAAAATATTCACATTGCTTGTTAAATAACTTTTTCTGAAAGAGTAATCATTAGTATTTTTCTCTCACTGATGACAGCTTTTTATAGGACATCGTACAAGGTAACACCTTTGTCATGTGGAAGGATTAATTATTAATTTTTTTTCTTATTTTTTGTCATACCATATAGTTGTAAGTACAAATATATTAATTATATATGTACTTGAATATCCTAGAGGAAATAATCTTTTTTTAAAAATTTTTAATTTTGTATAACCATATAATGTATTATTAGCCCCAGGGGTACAGGTCTGTGAATTGCCAGGGAAATAATCTTTTTAAAAGTTTCTGGATTTTCAAATAGCACTTAAAATTAATCTTTATACTTTTAGATTTTTCTCTGTTTTTCCAAATAATTTATGTGGCTTTCCTTAGAATATAATGGTGATGAATTCCCTGTGGCAGTGTTAAGGGGAAAAGTCTAATACTAAAATAATTCAAATTGGTTATTTTGATACATTTATAAAATCTTGGTCTGTATTTCCTAATTACCATACATCTGTCCTGTTTGATTTTTCCTTTAATGTGTTTTACCCCCAGTGTGGTAAATTGATTTAATAAAAATGCCTCCTTTTTTCCCTGGGTATCTGATAACTTCTTAATGACAACTAACAGCTTTTGTGAGAGCAGCACCATTAGCACTAATGGACAGGGAAGACAACTGATACGGCATGAGAAAGGTTAAAGATGACTAGTGACCCTTCGGCAAATCTGTCTACACAGAACAGAATAAGTACCATGCTCATTTGAATTTTTGGTCAGAGTGGATTATCTGACATATCTGGTAAAGTCTTACATTCAGCTCTCCTACAGGATAAAATTTAGTTCTGTGAATGTCTCTTGTTAAGCTCTGTCAGGAATATAATAAATTTTTTAGCTCCCTCAGACTGTGAAGACAGTCTAATCTAATATTCTCCATTTGGCCAAATTCGATTTTTTAATTTCTAATTTTTATTGAGTTTTCATCCTTTTTGGTATGTCGAGGAAATCATCAGGTATATACAGGCTCTTTTGGCTAAAATCTAAAGACATTACTCTGAGATGATTTAGGTACCTAAATATGGTATATGAACACTATTGAATAACATTATAGATTTCTTCTGGACCCTAGTTCTTATCAGTGTGTTTGAGTCTAACATGGTAACAAATTTCTTCTAGCAGCAAAGGTCTTTACTGGTGCAGGAAACATCCAGTACCCCTTTCACCCCCTGCATCATACCTTATTTTGAAAGTTAATGAGCTTTTAACAGTGCTATCGCTGTATAGTTGCTTATTATACAAAGTTCAGATTTGATAACTGTTAAATTTTGGGTTTAAATTTTTGTCCACTAATAAAATGGTAGTTGTAAGTTTTCTTGGTGTGTGTGTGAGAATTATCAATAACTCTTCATGTGATAATGAGCCTTTGACTGTGAAATACACTACTCTGTTTTCCCCCTTTCTGGAGTTTTTTTCCTAGTTCTCTTACATTGACTTTTCCTTTTATCTGTGGTCTTTTTAGTACACTTCTTCCCACTCCCCGTGTGCTCCAGTTCTTTTAGTTTTATTTCTATTTATTAGTATAAAGGCATGAAATAATAGGCTCAAGGGCAAATAGAAAGGATATACAACCAGACTTTAAACCTGAAAGGCAAATTCCTTTGATAAAGGGATAGCTCTGTTTAAGTGGGAGCATCTCCATTAGCTCTGATGGAGTAAGTACAGCAGCTGAGGCATCTCAGAGGTTAATCAGGCTTCCTGGCTAGCTTTGACATCAATACACAGTGGCGCCTGATTTCGTTGGTCCTTCAGAGGCTTTCTTGACAACGCTCTAACAGACTTTGTGTAAGTCATTGCTTGTGAATTATTGAAACAAATGTTTGGCTGATAATTGAGGAATGCTAATGTGTTTTATAATCACTGCAGTTTGAGTTTTTAGCGCTAAACAAAAGAGTTACAATTGATTTGTGGCTTTTTCATGGTTTCAGTTGGCAGTAAGTTACATTTTTTTGCTTGAGTTCAGCAAATGGCTTTGATGGTCATTTTATTTAAGTATTTATTAGGACACACTATTATAGTCTTCATTCCACATACTCCCCCCTGCCCCGGTATATGTCTGTGTTCTGAATTCATGAAGTGTGAGGTCACAAGTAGTAACAGGAGTAGAATACAAGGCAGTACTGGATGGTGGTTGAAATCAGGTTTGTAGAAATAGACAGTTCTAGTATTGAATTCTGGCTCTGTCATTGGTTAACTGTTTGAGCTGCCATCTTATTTAACTTTTGTAGCCTCAGTTTTCTTTTCTATAGAAAAGAGGTGTTCGAGGAAATTTGTAGAGATCATCTATGTTAAGAGCCTTGACAAGTGCACGGTAAAGATTCCACAGGACATAGCTACAGTAAAATAATACATATATTACCAGTCTTAGTTGTATGGTGTTTTAATGGAAAATTTCCTTGGAAAATACATTTCCTTAATTTAATTCCAATCTAATTGTTGCTTAAATTACATTTAGGTCTTTATAAAGTACCTTCTTTGCCTATCTTTTATGAAACAGTATTTGAAATACCATGTATATAATAATTTTCATTTTAAAATTTAGCTATAGCATATGCCAGAATTCTCCATAATTATTCTAAAAAGAGGGAGTCATTTCATTAAAGATTAATTTGCAGTATTTAAAAAAATTTTTTCTCACAATTTGAGAATTGGAAAAAATTATTTCTGAATGTTTATATCCTACATAATTTTAAATATGTCCATGTAATCTACTTATTTTCATTCTGCTGGTTAAATCTTTTTTTTATATATATGGATCATGTGCTTTTCTCTTTCTTTTAGTTTTTTTCTCTTTGTGAGACAAAAAAAAAATCCGACAAAAACGCATTACTTTTGCATTATTGTTTGTTATAGCAAATAGCAGTAATCAGATAATAAGATTCACATAAAAGAAAAAACTCACGAGTTTGTTTTATCTATTTGCCTTGAATGAAATGGAACTAAAATGTAATTATAAAACATCTTAAGTTGTCTTTAATTGAAATAGTATATTAGAAGCATTACAGTGAATTGTTTTCTGTTACCAGAGAAAAAACAATCTTCTTAGCTAATCTTTTGTGATGTTTTATTCATCTAGTAATTGGTATCTTGGATGGGGACTATATTTCCACATGCCAAATCTTTTTTTTCTTTTAATTAAGGTAAAATTGGTATATAACATATTAGTATTATGTGTACATTACGATTTGATATCTGTATGTACTACAAAATGATTACCACCAAAAGTCTAGTCACCGTTCATCACTATCAAATTGACTGCCTTCACCCATTTGCCCACCTCCCGATCACCTTCCCCTCTGGTAACCATCAATCTACTCTCTGTAAGTTTGTTTTTATATTCTTTTGTTTGTTTTTTTATATTCCACATATAAATGAAATCAAATGGTATTTGTCTTTCTCCATCTGGCTTATCTCACTTAGCTCAATACCCTCAAGGTCCATCCATGTTGTCACAAATGGCAGTATTTTATTCTATGTAGCTAAGTAATATTCTGATATATATACCTCACATCCTCTTTATATATATATTTACATATATAAATATAAATATATTTTATATAAATATATAAATTAATTAAAAATAAATAATAAAGACTATATAAATATATAATATATAACTATATGTTATAACTAAATATATCTATATATATATATCACATCCTCTTTATCCTAATTAATCTGTCAGTGAACACTTAACATTGTTTCTATTTCTTGGCTATTGTACATAATGCTGCATTGAACATAGGAGTGTATGTAATTTTTGAATTTGTATTTTCATATTCTTTGAATAAATACCCAGAAGTAGAATAGGTGGATCATATGGTAGATCTATTCTTAACTTTTTGAGGAATCTCCATACTGTTTTCTGTAGTGGCTGCAGTTTGCTTTCCTACTGACAGCTAACAAGGGTTCCCTTTTCTCCAGCATTTGTGATTTCTTGTCTTTTTTTAATATATAGTAGACATTGTAACAGGTGTGAAATGATAATTCATTGTGGTTTTAATTTGCATTTCCCTGCTGATTAGTGATATTTAACATCTTTTCACGTCTTTTGGCCATCTGTATATCTTTTTCAGAAAAATGTCTATTCAGATCCTCTACTCATTTTTTATTTTTTATCTTTTGTTATTATTGCTGAGTTGTGTGAATTCTTTATATATTTTGGATATTAACATTGTATCAGATATGTAATCTGAAAATGTCTTCTTCCATTAAGGCTTTTCATTTTGATGATGGTTTCCTGTGCTGTGCAGAAGCTTTTCAGTTTGATAGAGTCCTTTTTTTTTTTTTTTTTTTTTTGCTTTTGTTTCCCTTGCCTTTGGAGTCAGATACACAAGCACATCTCTAAGACTGATGTTAATAAGCTTATCACCTATGTTTTCTTCGGGGAATTTTGTGGTTTCAGGTCTTACGTTCAATTATTTAATTCATTTTGAATTAATTTTTATGTATAAGAAAGTGGTCTACTTTGATTCTGTTGCATAACTGTCTAGTTTTCCCAGAACCATTTATTGAAGAGACTGTCCTTCCTCCATGGTGTGTTCTTGGCTTCTTTGTTGTAAATTAATTGTATACTTGGGGAATTATTTCTCAGCTATTGATTTTGTTCCATAGATATGTGTATCTTTTTTATGCTGGTATCATACTGCTTTGATTACTATAAGTTTGTAGTATAGTTTGAAATCAAAGGGTATTTGTCTTTCTCTGTCTGACTTAAACAGAGAGTACCACATTGATTTGTGGATGTTGAACCTTCATAGCATCTCTGGAATAAATCCTACTTGATCATCGTGTATGGTCCTTTTAATGTGGTGTCTTTTTTTAAAAGATTTTATTTATTTATTCAACAGACAGAGATCACAAGTAGGCAGAGAGGCAGGCAGGGGCGGGGGAAGCAGGCTCCCCGCTGAGCAGAGAGCCCGATGCGGGGCTCGATCCCAGGACCCTGGGATCACGACCTGAGCCGAAGGCAGAGGCTTCAACTGACTGAGCCACCCAGGCGCCTCTTAAAGTATTTTTGAACTTGGTTTGCTAATATTTTGTTAAGGATTTTTGCATATATGCTCATCAGGGATAGTGGGATATATCCCTTTCTCATAGTGTCCTTCTGTGGATTTAGTATCAGGGTAATGTTGATGTCACATTTTACATCTTTTATTTTATGCATCCCTTAACTGATTGTAATTTTAAGTAATTTTACTGCTATTCTCTTTTAGCTTTCATACTTGCTTTATAAGTGATTGAGCCACTGTCTGTAACATATATTTATCTTTTCCAATGAGAGTTTTACTTTCGTGTGTTTCCTTATTATTAAATATTAAATATTTCTTTTCAGCTTAAAGAAGTCCTTTTAACATTTCTTGTAAGGCCATTTTAGCAATGATAAACTCCTTTAGTTTTTGCTCATCTGGAAAACTCTTATTTCCCCTTCAATTCTGAGTGATAACTTTGTTGGGTAGAGAATTCTTGGTTGGAAGTTTTTTCCTTTTAGCTCTTTGAATATGGCATGCCACTTTCTTTGGATTGCAAAGTTTCTGCTGAAAAATCTTGATAACCTTATATGGTTTCCTTGTATGTATTTCTCTTGATGCTTTTAAAATTCTCTCTTTAACTTTTACAATTTTAATTATAATGTGTCTTGGTGTGGATCTCTTTGGTTTGTCTTACTTGGAACACTGTGGGGTTCCCACCATTTTGCCTGTTTCCTTCCCCAGATTAGGGATATTTTTAGCGATTATTTTTTTAAAATAATTTTTCTGGCCCTTTCTCTCTTCTCCTCGGGGGACCCTATAATGTGAATGTTGTTCTGCTTGAAGTTTTCATAAGGTTTTCATTTTTTAAATTCTTTTTTCTTTTTGCTCCTTTGAGTGAGTTTCATTGTCTTGCCTTCTGTCTCACTGATCTGCTTCATTTATTCTGCTGTTGAACTCCTCTAGTATATTTTTCAGTTCAGTTTTTATATTTTTTAGCTCTGTAGCGTCTGTTTGATACATTTTAATATTTTCTCTTATTTTTGTTGAAGTTTGCACTGTGTTCATTCATTCTTCTGAGTTTGATGAGCATCTTTATGACCATTATTTTGAACTCTGTTGCTTATCTCATTTTATTAAGGTCTTTTTCTGAGGTTTTGTCTTGTTCTTTGGAACATATTCCTCTGTCTTCTCATTTTAGCTTTCTGTGTTTGTTTCTATTATTAGGCAAATCAGCTACCTCTGACAGTCTTGAAGGAGTGGCTTTTGTGGGCGATAGCTTGTGAGGACATAGCTTATTTCTCCTAGGGACTCAAGGGGCATCTCCTGTGTGAGCTGCTTGTGTCTGCCCACCTAGTGTGGTAGGGCTGTGGCACTGGCATGGGAGTATGTGGCCATACTCCCATGTATATCCCAAGTATATCTTGTCTGGCCTACCTGTGATGTGCGGCTGTGGCATAGGAATAGGTACCTACATGCCTGATCTTGATGTACAATATTGTATAATAGCATATTATAGATTTGCTTTGAAAGCATAGTTTTTTTCATTCTACCATTGGTTAAATGGAATTCTACCATTGGTCAGTCTTTTTCATGCTAAAAAATAGATTTAAAATTAGATTTATATTTCAAAAAATAACAACATGTTAGTGAAGATGCAGAGAAAGGGGAACCCTCTAAGACTATTGGTGGGAATATGAACTGGTACAACCACTGTACAAAAACAGTATGGAGTTTTCCTCAAAAAGTTAAAAATAGAACTACCCTATGATTCAGCAATTACACAACTAGGTTTTCACCCAAAGGATACAAAAATGCTGATTTGATGGGACACATGCACCCTAGTGTTTGTAGCAGCACTGTCAACAATAGCCAAGTTATGGAAAGAGTCCAAATGTCCACTGACTGATGAATGGATAAAGATTGGTATATAAACACAATGGGATATTACTCAGCCATCAGAAAGAATGAAATCTTGCCATTGTTATATGTATTAGGAAGAAGGGAGAGAAGAAACTTTTTTTTTTTATAAAAATATAATTGTTCCTTCATGCAAAATAAAGCTTTTTAGGTATTTACGTATGGGTTTGTTTTCACTATGCTGACTTTGGGGATTCTACTGACAGCATTCACTTAAATTAATACTGATTTTCTAACTAAAATTATCATATGAAAAGTCAGACTGAATTTCTGTGACAATTCACTGCTACATATAGGCTTGTAAGAGAATAAGAAAGTTAAAAGATAGAAGAATTAACAAAATGCATATTTCTGTTTAGAATCCAAATACTGATGTGAGGTCATACATTTTTCATTTCGTTTTATAGACATTGAAAACTGGTTTGACAATGGTCGGGAAAGTAGTGACTCAGCTGACAGGCACACTGCCTTCAGGTGTGACAGAAGACGATGTTGCACTCCATAGTAATTCAAGGCGGAGTCCTTTGGTTCCAGGCGTCATCACAGTAATTGACACTGAAACAGTTGGAGAGGGCCAGGTAAGAACTTCTGATGCAGGTAATGTCCTTTTTCTGCAAAGGATGGGGTGACTAAGAATGTCATTTGTGATCAGGAACAGCCAGATGCACTTGGCCTTGGAGATTCTTAATTTGGAATTCTAGAAATTGAGGTTATTTCAGTTAGAATTTTTTTTTTCAAGAAATGATGAGTAATATGTTAAAGCCTCTTATTTCAAACATTATTGATGTTTCGAACCTGAAAGTAAAATTGAGGTTCCAAGGAGTTCTTGTTATCTCTTCATTAGGACATTTGTTTCACAAATAAATAGTTACATAACTCTTTATACTCTTGTGTTTGTAATACAGTTTTATTAAAATGATGCTTGTTGTAATCTAAATCAGAAGATTAATAACTGATTTTAAAAAGATTTTTATTTATTTATTTGAGAGAGAGAGAGAGTACATGAGTTGGAGGGAGGGGCCGAGTGAGAGGGAAAAGCAGATGCCCCCGTGAGCAGGGAGCCTGATGTGGGGCTCAATCCCAGGATCTCAAGATTATGACCTGAGCTTAAGGCAGATGCCTAATCAACTGAACCACCCAAGCATCCTTTAATAATTGATTTTTAAGGTAGAGGCTTGCTCATAGAAGCAATCAATATGACCTTCCACGTTTTGGAGGGAATTTAAAAAATTATTGACTAATTATGATGGTTATAAGTGACAGTAATGTAAATAATATCAAATTTTATTACACTTATTTATAAATACGAAAAATGGACAAAAATCTCAAAGTGTATATTAAAATACATACATGGTAATGCATCTTACCAAATCCTATATCTTCAGATAATACAGGAACATTTAGAAGGAGTGATTATAAACATGGAAAAATATGTGACATAATGTAAATCTTGCTGGTGAGAAACCCATTGGATTTTGTTTTCTACCCCCACGTACCCATAAAAGTTATTTTCTTTTCTATTAATAGTCTTGAATTTTAAAATACATTTCTGAAAGGAAGAGAATTTTTAAAATTCTAGTAGTTTGTGATTATTGGTACAAAAAAATCCAATCTAAAGTTGATTGTTAGAATAGGAGTAGAGCAACATTTGTGAAATAGAAATTATTTTAATTTTTCTGTAATATATATTTCTGTTTTCAGAACATAATGTCTAGAAGCTATGTGAATCTTTAAAGTATTAACCCTAAATATTGCATATTCTTTTTAGAAAATCTCCTTCTAGGATATATGGTTTTGTATCTGATAAAAGATTACCTTTGACCACTACTCATGCTAGTTCTTAAAGTAAGATCAGATGGCATTTCAAAAGTACGTGGACTCTACTGCAATTAAAAGATAAAAAAAGTCTTTGAAATTCTGGGTTATTCAATTTAGCTGTTGTATTTTATTTGAAATCTGAATGATAATCTGGATGATAATCTACCTTTCCCATGTTAACTTTGTGGTTCACCAAATCTTGTTTAAAACTCTTTTTAATGAAGTGCTAGCAAACTTTTCAGTTGACTGTAATGAATTTTTTTTAAGTTGTGATAATTAGCTCAAGTTGATAGACACAGACAGATGTTAATTTTCTTTCTTAATTGGAATTAAATATTTAAACCCTTAGTGTTTTATGAGTGTTAAAGTAAAAAATATTTTCTTTTGTCCTTTGGTTCTTAATTTACTTCAAAGGCCACCCACATTTAATGCATAGTAACAGTCAACATTGTCTAGTGTGGTGAGTCTAAGTAAATCTGTTAAGCATCTAGCATTTGTTGACAGACAGATTTGTGGTCATTTAGAAGTAGAAAATGTTATCTGATTATTTTTCATGAAATAGAGGTATAACTCAATTTGTTTTATTATATTTAAGTGTAGGAACATGTAAAAAGAAAATCTTTAAGTAATGATATTAAAAAGCTTAGCATTAGGCCTTATCTTATCAAATGTGGTTCCCCCACAGCCCCCCCCCATTTTTTATTAACTTTTTATTAGTTTAAAATGGAATTCTCAGATTTGGAATATGGAAATAAACTGGAGGTTGTGGAATTGCAAAATTCATTTTTCCTTGATAAAGGAATTGTGGACACTTGAAACAAGTAAAGTTCTTCATTAGGAAATAAGAATTAAAGAATTGTTAGATTTTAAAAGTGTGAAAAGAAGTTAAGTGCTGCCCAACCTTAAAAATGTTATCTTTTCTCTTATTTGTTGAGATCATAATCTCTTTTCATTCCCACTTATAACGTTCTGAAATTTTAGTTGATTTTAAAATGCTATTATAAAGCAGGAAATAACTTGATGTTCTATAAATGGCAAGTTGCTATGTGCATTTTGAGAGAATTACAAATATTTTTTATTTTTATTTTATTTTTTTTAAGATTTTATTTATTTATTTGTTAGAGAGAGAGAGAGAGCGCGCGAGCACAGGCAGACAGAGTGGCAGGCAGAGGCAGAGGGAGAAGCAGGTTCCCCGCTGAGCAAGGAGCCTGATGCGGGACTCGATCCCAGGATGCTGGGATCATGACCTGAGCCGAAGGCAGCCGCCTAACCAACTGAGCCACTCAGGCGTCCCTACAAATATTTTTTAAAGCAACAAGATTTCCTGAGTATAATACTATCCTTCTTTCTTTTATTAATGGGAATCTGTTTTTTGTCAAGAAGACATTTTTGTCTCTGATGCATAGTTCAGTTGGAGTACAGGGCTGTTTTTAGGTTATGCTGGATTGTATTAAAGATACAATTCAGGGGTTATTGTCATAGATTTATCACTTTTAGCCCTTTCCAACTGATGTTTGACCCTTGCTGTAATGTTTTTCCTTTTCCATATATACCTCAGGAGCTGAAACTGACATTATGTTCACTTTTGCTGTTTAAATTCAGTGAGCCTTTAATAAAGATATTTTCATGTTTACAGTGGCAATGTATAAAATTTGATTCACCATCTTTCTAATGCTAAATTGATTAGTTTGATTTTATGTTGATGGGATCATTGTGTGGTAACTGCATTAAAGAGGAGTGGATTTGATGGACTTCGTGTCCATTTTTAAATCTGTGTTACTTGTTTTATTTAAAAGCATTTTGTGGTTAAGATAAGCTAAGTGGTATAATATGCCTTTACACATTTATATAATAGAAGTTAGCAGTGTGGTGAAGTCTCTAATTAGAGGAAAATCCTCCAGATGATGACATAAACTTGAGCTGTTTCCTTCCCTGAGTACAAGTGTTATTTATAATAATTTAGTGGCTCCTGAAGTGTTTTGTCTATCTTTTTGTTCACATGATACAGGTTTATCCACCTTGTATTAGTTAAAGTGCTTTGGTTAATTTTAATATAGTCAAGTTGTTTTATATATACTTAAGTTCAGACTGCTTAGTTAACTGGTGAGTAAAAGGTGCACTTCTTACTACAATTGTTTTGGGATATCTTTTCTATTATCAATTTGATGTTTTAAGCAAGGTGATAATGTAATGGAAAGAATCCTTCCGAAACTCTCTGGTTGTTATATTTGTGAAGCTCATAAGGAGAAGATACAAAGAATTATACATAGTGGTATGAGGCTTTGCTGTGCCCCAAGATTAATGTGCCCTTTTACTAGATGGCTAATGTATTGGTACCGTTAAATAGAGGACTCACTACTAACTGTGTTGGAGAGGAAGATGTAGGGTTATAATTACATGAAAGGGAATCTTGTAAAATTGAGTTAAAATAGTGAAATGGGCAAAGACAAATATTTCACAGAAAAAAAAAACATACAAAATTTCTCTGACTTAAAATATCTTGACTTAATGATTTTTCAACTTTATGATGACGTGAAAGTCCTTTATAAATTCAATAGATACTGTGCTTTGAATTTGGGGAATTATGAACTTCCCTAGTTCAGTGATACATGGTATAGTACTCTCCTGTGATGCTGGGCAGCGACTGCCAGCCGTAGCTCCTGGTCAGCCATGTGATCAGGAGGGTAAACAACGGATACACTTCAGCTGTTCTGCACCCACACAACCATTCCTACTTCCCTCCTCCTTGCCCCCACCAAACTGGGAAATAAACCTGAAGGCCAGAGGTAGAAGGGGCCACAGGTTGGCCTGGGTTCCATATTATTCTGAAGTCTATTGGGGCCCAGAATCCATGGGTCCCAGTGGGTCCTGCTGTTGGCTGGGAGAAGCAGGGAGAGCTCTGTTTGTGGCAAGGATGAGATAAGCAGAAATGAGAGCCCTCATACACTGCTGCTGCGAATGTAAATTTGTCTAGGTGCTTTGGAAAAGACTACCATATGACTTAGCAGTTTGTCTTCCAGATATACCCAAAAGAAACGAAATACATGTCCATGTATGTTCATAGCAGCATTATTTGTAATGACTAAAAAGTAGGAGCAACCTTGGTGTATATATACATCAACTGATTGGTAGATGGATAAATAACATGATATATACATGCAATGTGATATTCTTCAGCAATAAAAAGAAATGAAGTACTGGTTCATGTTCCAGTGTGGATGAGTCTTGAAAATAATGTGCTTTGTGAAAGAAGCCAGTCACAAAAGAGTATATGTTGTACAATTCCATTTATATGAAATGTTCAGAAGAAACCAATCAATAGAGAAAGTAGATTATAGTTGCTCAGGGCTGGTAGTTTGGAAGAAATGGGGGAAATGTGGTGCCACTGTTAATAGTATGAGGTTTCTTTTGGTGATGAAAATTTTCTAAATTTGGTTGTGGTGATGGTTCTACAATTATGTGAATATACCATATACCCAGAGCAAACCCTTAGTATATTTAACACACTTGGTGTAACACACTTTGCTGAAGACTACTATAAGACTTCTTTCCCTTTTCTTATTTTTCTCACGTAATGTGTGTAAGATTGATGAATCACAGACCTGTGTCCCTGAAATAAATAATATATTTTATGTTAATAATAAAAAAGAAAGTCAATGGAAAAACCAAAAATATTAGAAAAATAACTTACAAGGCATGTTTTCCCACCAATTGTGGTAAAATATGCATAACATAAAATTTAACATTTAGCCATTTTTAAGTTTACACTTTAGTGGCGTAAGGATATTCATAGTGTTATACAACCGTCACTATTCCCCATTTCTAGAACTTTTTTCATCATCTGGATTCATTGTACTATAACTCCCCAACCCCCTGTCCCCAGTCCCTGGTGACCATCATTCTGATTTCTGCCTCTAGTAGATTGCCCATAATTAAAAAGACGTACAATACAAAGTGTTGGAAAGGACTTGGAGAAATTGGAAACCTTATACTTTACTGGTGGAAGTATAAAATGATGTAGCTATTTTGGAAAACAGTTTGTTAAAAGTTCAGCATATGTTTATCACTTCACTGAGCAAATTCACTCTAGATATCTCTCCAAGAGAAAAGCATGTTCAGAAAAATATGTATACATAGATATTCATAACAGACTATGCATCATAGTAATCAACTAGAAATAATCCAAGTTGCCAAGAATTGGTGGGTGAAACCACATGTTGTGATACCTCCATACAGTGGAATACAACTTAGCAATATAAAGAAATGAATACCTGAAACAACATGGTTGAACTATAAAAATTATAGTGAGGGGCACCTGGGTGGCTCAGTGGGTTAAAGCCTCTGCCTTTGGCTCAGGTCATGATCCTGGGGTCCTGGGATTGAGCCCCACATCGGGCTCTCTGTGAAGCGGGGAGCTTGCTTCCCTTCCTCTCTCTCTGCCTGCCTCTCTGCCTACTTGTGATCTCTGTCAAATAAACAAATAAAATCTTAAAAAAAATTATAGTGAAAGAAAAGAATGAAAGTGAAAGAAAATAGAAGGCTAATTGCATGATTCTGTTTTTTTAAAAGATCTTATTTCTTTGTCAGAGAGAGAGCGCATAAGCAGGGGGAGCAGCAGGCAGAGGGAGAAGTAGGCTCCCTGCTGAGCAAGGAGCTTGATATGGGACTCCATCCCAGGACCCTGGGATCATGACCTGAGTTGAAGGCAGACGCTTAACTGACTGAGCCACCTGCATGGTTCTGTCTATATGAAAAATTTTCAAAAATTTTAGAAAAGACAAAAGAGATAAAATGTACATAGGGATTGCCTGGGGCTTAGAGTTAGAGATCTACTGTAGAGTTAATATGAAGACATTTTTGGGGTGATGGAAGAATTCTAAATCTGGAATGTGGTAATGGTTATGCAGTTGTATAAATTTACTAAGCATTAAACTTATACATTATTAAAATGTATTAAATGGTGGTTTGGATGTGTAAATTTACTGTGATTGGGGAATGACTATCAGTTATGGTGAAGAGGTAAGCAAATCTTCTCCCTAGAAAATAAGTGCCTTACTTGAAAGAATTTTCAAAAATTGCTATCTGGGTACTCTGGATTTAGACCAAAAACTAAGAATGTAATGATAAACATGTAAAGAGTTTAGAATTTGGATAACAGTGATAGGAGAAAATGGCCTTTTTGCCTGAGGCTGCTCTTATTCACATCTGCCTGGAGCTTGGTGAGTGTGACAGCTTTATCAGAGTAAAGTGGGCCAGGTGAACAAGTCATTTCCTCTCTAACCAGGTGATTTACTTGATTTGGATTATTTTCATCAAAAGTAGTAAACTTGGTAGGTGATGAATAAGGGATAATGTGTAGCCCTGCTAGCCTGAGATTGGGGCCAATTTGAGGAACAGAGAGGAAAAATGTTAGTGAAATGTAAGTAAAGCTTCAGAGACCTCTGGGACAACATCAGATGTACCAACATATGTGTAATTGGGATCTCAGAGAGGTGAGAAAGGGACAGAAAAACATTTGAGGAAACAAAATTATATTTATTTTTCTCTTCCTTTAATTTCTTTAAAAAATAGACAGTTGTTTTAGGGAATAATTATAACATGTTTGTCAGTTGATGATACATATAACAACAGTAGCACAAAAGAATGGGGAGGGAATGCAGCTATACTGCAACAAGGAGCTATGCTTTATTGCAATTAAGTTTAGAATTAATGGACAGTCTTTTTTCTGTGTAGTACCTTGTAACCTATACAGCAACCACTAAAAATTACTCCAAAAAATTAACAGAGGAATTCAAATGGTGACTTTAAAAATAATTAACACAAGAGGATCAGAGGTACAACAAACACCTGAGACAAAATAATTAGCAAATGGCAGACCTAAATCCAATTATGCACATATTATATTAACTATAAATGGACTCAAGATAAAAGACAGTGATTATCAGGCCAGAATCATTCAGATTCGAAGACATAATTGGCTCAAGTAAAAGGATTGAAAAAATGTACCATGCAAACAATAACCATGATAGAACTGGAGTGGCTATATTAATATCAGACAAAATAGAAAGTCAAGAAATATTGCCAGAGAGAAAGATCTTTCATAGTAACAAGAGGGTCAGTGTAATAAGTAGATACAACAAAAACTAATGTGTGGACACCTACAGCATAGCCCAGCAAACATTGAGCAAAATCCAACAGATTGAAAGAAGAAATTATAGCTAACTTTACAGCTTGAGATTTAAATACTTTGCTGTCATAACTGATAGGAAAAACTAGACAAAATATGTGAAGATTTATAATAGTCGATTAAAGCTATCAACCGGCACAATGTGATACTCCCTCCCCCAAACCTGTAGAATTTGCATTCTTTTCAAGAACATCTGGAATTCTTTCCAAGATAGACCTTACAATTGGCCATAAAACAAATCTAAATAGCTTTAAAAGGATTAAAATCATGCAAAGTATGTTCCCTGTGAATTATAGAAATCAATAACAGAATGAAATTATGGAAATCTCCCAATATTTGGAAATAAAACAACACACCTACCTATAAATAACTCAGAGAAAGAATCTCAAGGAAATTAGAAAATATTTTGAATGGAATGAAAATAAAAACTGAACATACCAGAATTTATGAAATGCAGCTCTTCCTTTGTGTAGAGGAAATGTTTAGCTTTAAATGCTTATAGTAGGAAAGAAAAGTGGTCTGAAACTAATAGTCTTTGCTTTTTCCTTTTTCTAATATGAAAAGTTATGAGTAGAAGTCAACAAAATAGCAAACATTGCAATATTTGGGAAAATCCAAAATTGGCTCTTTGAAAAGATCAACAAAATTGATCCTTAAAAAGTTAAAAATAGAATTATCATATGATTCAGCAATCTGGCCTCTGGGTTTACATGCAAAAGAATTCAAAGTAGGATCTTGAAGAGATATTTACACACCCACATTCATTGCAGCATATTCGTGATAACCAGGATGTGGAAACAATCCATATATCTATCGCTGGGTGAATGGATAAAGAAAAATGTGATGTATACATACTACATAATATTATACAGCCTTAAAAATAGGAAATCTTGTGACATGTTACAACATGTACAAACCTTGAGGACATTTTGCTAAGGGAAATAAGCCAGTCATAAAAGTGTATATATTCTATTTTTTCCATTATTTTGATTCTCTAAAATACTCAAAATCATAGGAACAGAAAATAGAAAGGTGGTTAGCAAGGGCTGGGAAGGGAGGAAGAAGAATCAGTGTTTAGTGGGTATAGAGTTCCAGTGTTACAAGATGAAAAAGTTCTAGAAATCTGTTACACAACAGTGTGACTATACTTAATATATTGAACTGAACACTTGAATATCGTTAAGATGGCAGTAATGATCCATGCACAAAAAAATTGACAAACCTGTGGCTTCACTGAATTGCAGGTTCAAGTCAGAGCAATAAGGCAAGAAAATTAAGGCATTAAGATAGGAAAGGGTGACAAATAAGATATTTCTATATAATGGATTGTTGTAATGGTTACTGTACTGTATAAAATCATTGAATTATAAACATAAAACAGGCAACTTTATGGTATGTGAATTACACCTTTGTAAAACTTTTCACACTAACAGAAAAATTAACATTGCCAGTGTAGGATTAGTTCCTGGTGTACCTTAGAATAAATTATTTAGGGATTCGTTGGGTGGCTTAGTCAGTTAAGCATCTGCCTTCACTTTAAGTCATGATCCCAGGACCCTGGGATCAAGTCCCGCCTCCTTGCTCAGCAGGGTCCTCTTTCTCCCTCTGCCTGCTGCTCCACTTGCTTGTGCCCATGCTTGCTTGCTCTCCCTCACAAACAAACAAACAAACAAACAAATAAACTCTTTAAAAAATACTTATCGATTAAACTACTTACGTCTGGGGGCACCTGGGTGGCTCAGTGGGTTAAAGCCTCTGCCTTCAGCTCAGGTCATGATCCCAGGGTCCTGGGATCTAGCCCCGCATTGGGCTCTCTGCTCGGCGGGGAGCCTGCTTCTCTTTCTCTCTCTGCCTGCCTCTCTGCCTACTTGTGATTTTTGTCTGTCAAATAAATAAATACAATCTTAAAAAAAATTATTTAACGTCTGAATATCATGACCCGATGATAATCTAGTCATGAGCAAGTATTTTCCAACAGGCCATAACACAATAAGAACTGTATGTTCTTTGGATGAAGCTCTACATGGCTGATTTTATCCTTTTTATTTTTTTCTAAACCTCTACTTCAATAACTTATTGTCTCTGTCATTTATAGTAAAGCCGATCAACTATTTCTAGAGTTTATATGATTGATCTGCTAGGGCATATTGTATCTTTTCCTCATTCCTGAAGTGGCATTCTCACCTTATAGTGACAAGAATAATCTTCCAATATACTGGAAGCATGTTATTTGGTCAGGGGTATTGTAGTGTAGCTGTGTATACCTTCAGGCTCAGTGATTGGTGAGTAAAGCTTAACTTCCATTTGCCTTCTTTCTTTCTGTAAAGGTGCTTGTGAGCGAGGATTCTGACAGTGATGGTATTGTGGCCCACTTTCCTGCTCATGAAAAACCAGTGTGCTGTATGGCGTTTAATCCAAGTGGTATGTGTTTGGGTTTTTTTTTTTTTTTTTGCCATTTATATCATGGGTTTTTCAACCAGTTTTTTTTTTTTAAAGAAATGGAAAATATGAACTATGGATTCTGACTTTTATTATATGGGTCAGTGTATATCACAAAAGTAACTAGTGTTCAGTAAGTGGTTCTTGAATGAAGTAGTTTAAAATAAAAATTTAGAAATCCTCTAAGCATTAGTTTTGTTCTCAAGAAGATTTTAAACAGTGCTGTTGAGTTGCGTTAATTTCTGTATTGTATTTAAGCCGAGAACTTCAATATTCCAGACTACATATTAATGTATGTAAGTGACACTTTCTTTGTAGCTTTGTTTCTTTTTCATTTTGTAGCATATTATAAACTACGTGTATTTTCCCCTGTTTTTTGGTGGTAGTTTTTATTTTTCTACTTGTTCTTAAGGCATTTGTTAAGGAGAGATGTTATAGTATACAGAATGCCCTACTATTCATTTTCTTTCACCAAACTTTTTGTTATGTAAGGTTTCAAACATAAAATAGATTTAAAAGATGGCATAGTAATGACGCTTGTATCACCACCTTGATTAAGTAGGTGTTCACATTTCATATGTATAATATATGCATATGTATATCCTTGTACACCCATGGTATGTGTATTATATATACATAGGCATGTTGTATTTTGTCGAATCATTTGAATTTAAGTTACATATTTGATGATGACATTTCACCAGATTACAAATTAATCATATATTTCCTAAGAATAAGGGCCTTTTCCCATGTAACCAGATATTATAGTTCAAAAAGTTAACACATTATAGTATCTGATATCCAAACCATAATTGAAAATTTCCCAATTGTCTCAGAAATGTGTCCTACAGAATGCGTAATGTGGTACTGTGTTTGATCACATGGATATGTTAGTAGCTCATCAAAATATCTACGTATCGGAGTAAGTTTTTCTTGTGGAGATTAGCAAGTAATCTATAGAGTGGCACTTTGGCTTCATTTCTGAAACAACTTTTTACTTAATAGTGTTGTTAGGTAGAAGGCTGTAGAATGGTGGTTTTTCTAATTCTGTCATATTTTCTGCATGATTAACTGCTGTTCTTCTATAAAAAAAAACGTTTTTTTCTCATCAACCAGGAATGAACCATAGTTCTCTTGTATGAGAAGTCTAAGATACACACTTAATTCTTTCTCTTTACCAATTTTCATGGTTAGGAATTGATTTAATACTTAGAGTGGTATACTTCCACTCTGGTGGAGCTATTTTTAAAATGCTTTGTTTTTAAGTAAAAAGCAAAATTGCTCATTTGCTTTCAGAGCTGAAATAATCTTCATAAACTTAAAATCTTTTCTGATCTTATCCCTTTGGTTGATGGATCTAAAGAGATTGTCATTTTTATTTTATTCTGTAGAAATGATCCTATTAGTTAGAATTGATGGAAAGACCCATCTTTTTTCCCTTTTCATCTTTTTAAATAAAGAATGATGGTAAGAGGATAATATAGAGTATTTTGAATAATCTCTCTTCTAATATCTTAATAAGTCATTTTTGATAGAGAGAAAGATTTTGCAGTGATTGTTGATCAGTAGGATTGATTTAATTAATGAAGACAAAGATTTATGGAAATGCTCTGAATGTTATGGGAATTAAGTTAAATTTGAAGAAACAGTCTGGAAGTTATGTCACTTACAGCACTCCACTTGGAGTAACCAGTATGACTCATTTTGATAGTCCATCTGTTATGTCAGATCTCCTTTGTATTAATGTATATTACATATTACCATAGTCAGAGTGCTTCAGACATTGGAAGCTGTGTTTTTTCCTGCCTGTGGCTTTCCATTAAAATAAGAACATCCTATATAATCTAAAGAATGTTTAAGTTATCTCTATCATTGTCTAACTATAGTTCTCTATGATTTCATAATTTTGATGCACATTTTTATT
Source organism: Taxidea taxus jeffersonii (assembly GCA_003697995.1). Classification (NCBI taxonomy): domain Eukaryota; kingdom Metazoa; phylum Chordata; class Mammalia; order Carnivora; family Mustelidae; genus Taxidea; species Taxidea taxus. The sequence continues at coordinate 21,761 of ML103923.1, forward strand.
TGATTTCTATTTGACCTTCGAAATTTGTGTTTTTATGGTAAGATTAAGAATTTTTATTTTTAACTACTTTTTTTGTGTTCCTAATGTGCTAGTTGTATAATTCTATGATATGACTTACCTTGGAGTAATGATTTCTTTAAATATTTGTTTTCCTACCTAATCTCTGAGCTCCACTTTACATTAGGGTACTGTACAGAATCGTTTCACTGCCCAAAAAATCCCCTTTGTACTTGTTCATCACTCCCTCCCTTAACCCTTCACAACCAGTGATCCTTTTACTGTTTCCATAGTTTCAGTTTTTCCAGAATGTCACATAGTTGAAATCTTATTTTATATAGTCATTTCAGATTCGCTTCTTTCATTTACTAATATTCGTTTAAATCTCCTCCATGTCTTTTCATGCCTTGATTGCTCATTTTTTTTCAGTGCTGAATAGCATTCCATTGTGTGGACATACCATAGTTTATTTGCCATTTTTGTGTCTTCTTTGATGAGGTATCTATTCAGATCTTTTGTCCATTTTTAATTCGGTTTATTTTTTAATTGTTGACTTTTAAGATTTCTTTGTATATTTTGGATAACAGTCATGTATTAGATATGTGTTTTGTAAATATTTTCGTGCAGTCTTTGGTTTGTCTTCTTATTCTCTTGAAAGTGTTTTTAAAGATCAGAATTATTTAATTTTAATCAAGTCCAGCTAATCAATTATTTCTTTTTTTCTTTTTATTTATTTATTTTATTTTATTATTATTTTTTTCTTTAAGCTTTTTTATTTAAACATATAATGTAACCCCACCACCCTCTCCCAGCCCCTCTCCCCCCTACCTCCCTCAGTTTGTTTTATGACATTAAGAGTCTCTTTTGGTTTGTCTCCCTCCCGATCCCATCTTGTTTCATTTTTTCTTTTCCTACCACCTTAACCCCCACCCCCATTGCATCTCCACTTCCTCATATCAGGGAGATCATGTGATAGTTGTCTTTCTCCAGTTGACTTATTTCGCCATCAAAAGAAATGAAATCTTACCATTTGCGACAACATCAATTATTTCTTTTATAGATCATTCCTTTGGTGTGTATATAACCTCTTTAAAACATATGAATTGACATTCTTCTGCTGTTGTATTCTTAAGTCAATCTTACATTGAATTTTGTAATTTCTTGGAGAGGGATCATTTTATGAGAACTATTTTATGAGTTTTAAGATATCTTTTTTTTTTTCTTGAATCTCAAACAAGGCTTCTTAACTTCTATCTAGCATCTGGAAGGTCCATGGATAAAATTCAGAGAGTATGTGAACTTAGGAAAAAAACTACATCTTTATTTTTTCTAATCACTGATGAAAATTTCCTTCACTTATGAATATGTAAAATAAACCAATGAAATATTAGCTGTACCTATGAGTATGAGCAATAAAAATAACATGCTTTTACATAATTTCTATCTTATTTATATAATTGAGTATGGCTTATGGCTCAAAATTATGGTAGACTCTGTATTTTAATATATATCAAAAAACACATACTCTGTATGTCTGATTTTAAAATCACAAGTGTTTTACTTTGTCTTAAAAATATATTATTCTGAGAAAGATGTTCCTAGGCTTTACCATATTGCTAAAAAGGTTCATGGCACTAGAATGTTTAAGAGCCTGTTATCCAAAGGTTTATGCTTGGTGTAATTTCACCTGTCCAAACACTTTGGAAGCTAGTTCTTTCACTGGAGACACCATTCACATTGACCGATTCAGGCTTGGTGATTGAGTTAACAAGTGACATTCCTACTCATGGAATCCCCTGGTGTGATAAAGACTTAAAAACAAGGAAGGAAAATCCTTTGTGGAGTAAGGATAGAATGGCTGGAGATGATTATTAACTTTGTTTCCACTACTGGGGAAAGTTCTTCAAAGGAAGTCAGTTCTAAATTCTAACCTAAAAGATGGTTAGCTAGGAAATAATGATTCTATGTCTGGCATAGAAATAAATACTAGTTGAATAAATGAGGCAAGAAAAATATGGCACATTTGACATAGATTGTGAAGCGGAGTGTATACAGTGGACTCCTCTGTTTATTATGTGGCAGATATATTTTTCAATGTGTCATCATTTCTACAACATTTTATAAATGCTTTGTACCTGTTTAAATATTTGAATTAAATGGAGGGTTCATAACTCAGCAACCACTCACAAAATTGGTTTGCAAAATCTTTCATAGAAGATGGTGGAGATTTCATTCAACTGCTTGCAATTCATCTTAGTTATTTACTGTTCAGCTCTGAGTATTTTTGCTACTCAGAATATGACTGTTATGGCTTGAGTATAAGCAAGTGTGTCTATAAAAGAGTCAGTTCTCAATTATTTGAAAGCCTTGAATTTTTTTTTCTAAACTGGTCAGTGTCTGAATTGTTTCTATATAAGAACGTCAGACTCAGCTGTGGCTGCTATTATCCAGCTTCTATGATTATGTGACATTTTATTTTGCTTGTCTAGTTTCTGTATTATATTTCTTGATTTATCTTAACCCTCTCAGATTGAGACATTTGTACTTACATACATATGAAATGTTTGAAGTAAGAGGCTGCATTGCTGTTTGTAAATGCATGGATACCTTAGTGGTTGTTACTTTCTCCTTTAGTTACTTACAGTTTTAAAAAATATTTTTGGGAGATCAAATGATGTATTCTCTATTGATCTTTAAGCCCTCCAATAAATTTACTTATGCTATAAAATGAGACAGTTTTCTGTTCTCTGGTTGATTTAGTTTTATTAGCTTTTGAACTTCTATCAGTTGGTGTTTTGTAGAAAGGTATATAATTTAAGTGGCCCTTACACAGTACTTATGATATTTTTGCTTAAATTAGCCTTTTCAAAATATAACTTGTAGATCCTCTAGTAACACCTTCCAGTTTTTCTTTACATGTGTCCATATGTGCTTCTAAATTTGCTTGTATCAGTAAGTTTTAAAGGTTTTGCTCTTTTAATCTCTTATTTGGTTAAAGACTTTCTCATGGGGTACATAGTGTGGCTAATAATAATAGTAACAGTGCTTGTTAGGATACTTTTTACAAGTTTAGGGAAGTTCGTTAAAAACAAAACAAAACACAGCAAAAATGTTGATTTGTATTTTTGTTTTTAAACCTTATCTTTCTCTAACCATTTACCTGAACCATATATAACCATATCCCTGTTATACTTAAGAATATAAATAAATTTCAATCTTTTTTTTTTTAGAAAGGCATATTTTTGGATGACAGAATTACTAAAATGTACTGGACATTTTATGATGCAAGAAGAAACCAGACCTGTTGTCCACCTGAGAAATTTTAAAAAGCAGTGTAAAATGTACATGACGAAATAATACTCCAAAGTGTAGTAAGGAGAAAACATCAGTTGTTTGACTGGGTGGTATGCCATTCGGTCTTGTATGGGGCCTATTCAGCAAAGAAATTATGGGCTGCCATTAAATAGCATTGTGAAACTTCTAATTCAGCAGCCGCAAGCAGTTTGTTTTTCAGTTTCTCCTTCCCATTCTTGTTTATTAGCTGTGACTCTGAGTCCTGAATTAGAACAAATATTTTAATGGCAACATTTATGATTTGGTTGGAAGTGCCAGAGAGGCCTCCTGTGCTCAGATCTAGGCAGATTTCACTATGGGTGGTGTAAATTTGTTGCTTTCAATGATTTAGATACACAAAGAGGAATGTTTTCTATTTCTACGTTTTTTTTTTAATTAATGAACTTTAGTTTTTCCAGCAGTTTCAGGTTCACAGCAAAATTAGAAAGTACAAGAGAACTCTCATATAATCCTGCCCTCACCCCAAACTGCCCATACTATTGACATTCTACACCACAGTGATAGTATTGTTATAGATGATGAACCTATACTGACACATCATTATCAACCAAAGTCTGTCGTTTACCTTAGGTGCCCTCTTGGTGTTCATACATTCTCTGTGTGACAAATAAAACTGACATGTATATACCTTCATAGTATCCTGCCAGATAGTTTCATTGCCTTAATGTTTTTCATCATTATTTGAGACTTCTCTGCTATTATTTCTTTAAACATTTTTTTCTGCCTCTTTTTCCTTCTTTGCTACTTATCGATCAGTCTTCTTGGTGGTATCTTATATGTCTCAGGGGCTCTCTTCATTTTTTTTTTTTAATTCTCTTTGTCTCAAACTGGATGATCTCAGTTGATTTCTTCTGCCTGGTTCAGATCTGCTATTTGAGCCCCTCTATTGAAGTTATTGCCCTTTGAACTCCAAAATTTCTGTATGTTTTCTTTTTATAATATAATATCTTTATTGATATCTTCTACTTGGTGAGACATAGTTCTCATACTTTCCTTTAATCCCCTAGACATGCTTTCTCTACATCCTTTCTGGTATTTGCTATTCCCACCACTTTTTATTTCATAAATATTAGATATGGGTAAGAGAAGTGATTTGGAAATATTTCTTCCCAGTGAGGAGTTTGTATTTTTATCTAACAGGGTCTTTTGCAGAGCAAAGTTACTTTTTGTCCAATTCAATTTAAAAAAATCATTTCAGTTTTTGTGTTCATGTCTAAAAAAGGTGCACCAATCTGGGGCCTGAAGATTTTCTCCTTATGTGATTTTCTAATAGTATTCTGGTTTTACATTTTATATTTAAATTTATCCATTTTGTGTTAGTTTTTGGTGGGGGTGCAGAGGGAGAGGGAGAAAGCAGGCTCCTTGCCCAACGTGGAGCCTCACGTGGGACTTGATCTCAGGACGATGAAAGTATGACCTGAGCTGAAATCAGAAGTTGAACACTTAACCCACTGTGCCACTCAGGTTCCCCATTTGTTAGTTTTTGTATAATGCATTGGATTAGGTCATGGTTCATTTGTTTGCTTATTTGTTTGTTCTTTGGCTTGTGGATATTTAGGTGATACTTCATCATTTTTTTCAAGGTTGCATTCTTTCTCCATTGAATTTCTTTTGCACTTTTCTTATTAAAGTAACATAATTCTGTGGGCTATTTCTGTATTCTCTTATGAAGATGACTTTTTTAGTTTTTTTTCTGTAAGGGAATATCTGTATCTTGCCCATAATTTTCAGGAATGTTTCAAGTAGATAGGATAGGTTAGTTTGACAGTTGTCTATTTATTTATTTTCTAATGTCAGCTCTATTTCTTTGTTCATGGCTGTTAACATTATTAATCTTTTTAAAAATATTTATTTATTTGAGAGAGAGAAAGGCAGACCCCACCACTGAGCATGGATCCTGATGTGGGGCTTCATCCCAGGGCCCCAAGATCATGACCTGAGCCTAAGGCAGATGCTTAAACAACTGAGCCACCTGGGTACCCCATTAAAGCATTATTAATCTGATCCTTTCAGTTAGTTGATTACAGAGTTGTGCTTTTTGAGGGCATCATTCTAATTTATGGTGTCAGTTCAAATGGAGCCATTGAAAGTTTTTGAAAAGGTTCCTGAGTTCTTCTTGCCCTCACATATTGTGGATTTTTCTTCCTCCTGCTGTTCTGCTTGATGTAAGAGAAATTACTTTTATTTATGTTTTTTGTATTGAATTTTCAAGTTGATTTTTTTAAAAACTTCAGGATTTTTTTTTATTGGTTTTGTTTTGATTATAGGATAAGAACAGCAGTCTCTTTTGATTTTACAAATTCAACCCCAAATCCTCTTTGCTGGTCATTGGAGCAGGTAAAATGTTGAAGACACTAGATGTAGACAGTAACCTGTGTACCTGTATTAGCTCAGGCTGTCATAACAAAATACCACAGACTGGGGGGCTTAAACAACAGCATTTTTTCCCCTAGTTCTGGAGGCTAGAAGTCCGAGAACCAGGTTCCAGCTGATTTGGTTTCTAGTGAGGTGTTTCTTCCTGGCTAACAAATAGTCACCTTCTTAGTGTCTTCACATGACCTTTCTTTGGTGCAAGGGAGCAGGGAGAGAGAGAGGAAGCTGGTTCTGTGGCTTCTCTCTCTTTTTAAATTTTTATTTATTTTAATTTTGTCCTTTTTTTTGAATTGAAGTATAATTGATTGTTATATTAGATACAGGTGTGTAATATCTTGATTTGACAATTCTCTACCTTACTTAGTGCTCACCGTGATAAGTGTAATCACCATCTATCACCATACAACGTTATTACTGGCTATATTCCTTACACTGTACTTTTAATCTCCCTGACCTTTTTATTTTATAACTGGAAGCTTGTACCTCTTTTTTTTTTTAATTTTATTTATTTATTTGACAGAGATCACAAGTAGACAGAGAGGCAGGCAGAGAGAGAGGAGGAAGCAGGCTCCCCACTGAGCAGAGAGCCCAATGCGGGGCTCTATCCCAGGACCCTGGGATCATGACCTGAGCTGAAGGCAGAGGCTTTAACCCACTGAGCCACTCAGGTGCCCCAAGTTTGTACCTCTTAACCTTTATCTCTTCTGCTCATCCCCCTCACCTCCCTTCTGGCAACCATCCATTTGTTCTCAGTATTTAAGAGTCTGTTTTTTTGTTTATTTGTTCATTTGTTTCATTTTTTTTAGATTCCACATTTAATTGAGATATGTGGTATTTCTCTGACTTTACTTAGCACAGTAACCCTCTAGCTCCATCTATGTTGCAAATGGCAAAAATCTCATCCTTTTTTATAGCTGAGTAATATTCTTTATTATATATATAAATATATATGACATCTTTATCCATTCATGTATTGGTGGACACTTAGGTTGCTTCCATATCTTGGCTGTTAAAAATAATGCTGTACTATACATAGGGGTGCATATAACATATGGGTGTTCTATTATTAATTTTTTGAGGAACTTCCATATTGTTTTTCACAGTGGTTGCACCAATTTACATTCTCACCAGTGGTGTACAAGGGTTTGTGATGGCTCTTCTTATAAGAACACTAATCATATCAGATCACGGTCTCACCCTATCACCTAACTTTAACTTAATTACTTCCTTAAAGACCCCATCTCCACATATAGCCTGAGTTTTTAAGAGTTTCAGTATAGCAATTTGGGGCTGCACAAATAGTTCACAATAGTACATGTAAGAATCATTCAGTTAATCTTAGTTTTTTAAAAAAGTCTTATTTGGTCATAGCCTAATTCTAGGTTCTTCTGTTTATGATTGTTGTGTCATACTTTTTCCCATATGTTTACTTCCATTTTAAGATACTCAGATATCTTGTAAGAAATGTTAAATGTTAATGATACCTTCATCTTGTATTGTGATGTCTAAAAGCATTATAGCCCAACACAGCATTTAGCCACACAATTTTTCACCTCCTTAAACATGTTATATCATTTTTCCTCTTCTGAGATCCTCTTTTACCAGGGTAACTCCTTTTTATCTCTTGAGTCCCACTTTAAATATCATTTTGTGAAGACCTGTCTGACTCTAAATAAAATGTCATGCCCCCACCACTACCTTGCCACTTAATTGGGCAAGTTACTTAGTCTGTTTGGATCACCCCCCAGAACTTCAGTTTTCTAATCAGTGAAATGAGGGGTGATAATGGTATGTAAAACAATACCAAAATATGGTGAGGCCTCACAAAATTTAGCTGGCATTGTTTTTATTATTATTAACCTACCTCATCCTAGTTTAAATTTACTTATACCCACTGAGAGTATCCATTCAACATTTTTTCTGCTAGAGGTAAGCTCTTACTTTGTCCCTAGGCATTATTTATTATTAGCCTGATAGTTTTCACATAGTTGGTAGTCAGTATACACTGAATACTTACATTAATTAATTATTCTTTTCTCTCATTATAATCATGGAAAAACTCTGGCAGGGCAGAGATAAGGCATTAATTCAGTGTAATTACTCATTTGTTGAATAAAACCAAGTTATTTCTCGTTTGTGGTTTGAGCAAGAATCATCTTTTCCCTAAATTATGGAAGTGATCCCTGGTGTCAAACTGTATTAAATGAAGAAACATATTACATATTATATATTACATATACTTAAGATTGAAATATATGACAAATATTAAAAATATCCCCTGGAAAATGTATATTTGTGTAACTAAGTACACTAGATTGGCGTATTATTAAGTATATTGTCTTTGACATAAAAAAAGACAAGTATTTACTTATTTATTTATTTATAAACATATAATGTAACCTCCTCACCCCCCTCAGTTTGTTTTGACATTAAGAGTCTCTTTGAGGGTGGTGGGGTTACATTATATGTTTAAATAAAAAAGCTTAAAAAAAAAAGAGTCTCTTTTGGTTAAGACAAGTATTTTTTATTAATTAAATTAGAAGTTAGAAATACTCAACTGTATCCAGTAAGCCTGACATTTCTAAAACAGAGCTGTTGTCTTTAATTTGGTAAATAATTGATCTGTTTTCCAGAGGCGTTATTTCTGCCAGCTGAGTACCTGAGAGCTGTGAAGTACAGCACATCTACATTTTAAATAATTGCCCTTCCTTGGCAGGGAAATTGCTTTTCCATCCATTAATAAGAGGAAAATGAATGTTGGGTCTATAGTAAAGTAGATTAAACATGTACCTCTTTGGATGCTTGACTGCATCTTTAACAGACTTGAAATTTTTCTGGTTAATTAAATGCTATATATTGAAAGGTGATGGTGGTCTTGAGTTAATCATTAAAAAAGTTTAGTTTGGATATTTCTTTTCTTTTGCACAGTTGTCCCCATTAATCACAGTGAGTGGTCAGAAAAATATCTTGTCTTGATTTTTATTAACATCTATATGCCTCAGATTTACAGAATTATGTGGCTTCAGATTTTTCCTCTCATCTGACAGCTTCTGGTTTATTACTGCCAGTCAGTTATACTATATCACTAACAATGCAAAGGCAGCTTGAAGAATTTATTGCTCCCCTCCCCAAGAAAGAGATGTTTCCATTCTAGATTTGTAGTTACTCTCCTCTGTCGTCATCTCATAAAATGACGTGTTTTACTCATGTAATGGATTACTCCCTAAAGAATGTTCTCTTTGCTCTGTATTCATTGTGGCACAGGACTTGTATGAGAGTCAGTGGGAACTTTGCAAGTTTGACTTGCCATGAAGTACAGTAGGCATCATACCCAGGGCCTGTGCTATTATTGTGGCCCCACCAAAATGTTTAATTCCTTTTAAAAGCAAAAATAAATAAATAAATAAACAAACTTTTATGCTAATGGATACTTTTATTTTTAAAGATTTTATTTATTTATTTATTTGACAGAGAGAGAGAGAGAGATCACAAGTAGGCAGAGAGGCAGACAGAGAGAGAGAGGAGGAAGCAGGCCCCCTCCTGAGCAGAGAGCCTGATGTGGGACTCGATCCCAGGACCCTGGGATCATGACCCGAGCTGAAGGCAGAGGCTTAACCCACTGAGCCACCTAGGCACCCTGGATACTTTAATATATGTTTAAAACCAGTAACTGTAATCATAAAATACAATTTTAAATATTTTTTCATTGAAGACATGGCCCATAAAGGCCAAAATGCCCAAAGCCCATTAATGTCCTAATGTAGCTCTGGGTCCTGGGTATCCATTAGTAAGGAGGAGCCCTTCTCCTTTTCCACCATGACTGCCATAGTATTTCTAGTTAATTAAGCAAAGGTGCTCAGTTAGCCCTAAAAGGATTAATGAAAGATGTGAATACATGTATGTATGCTATGTAAAATGTGAAGCAATATATGCACACACATATATCTGTAACACTGTACTGCCTGTAACAGATGTAACTATAACAGTAGAAACCAAGTATTAAATTTTGAAGAAGGTAAAGAAGAATATTTATAGCCAAGTACATACATGCATAGTAGCCAAGGGTGAATTAAACTTTTGCTTATCAGGAAAACTTCACTGGTTGTTAAGCAGTGAAGTGCTTGAATATTTGTGGTCCCTTCCTGTTTCTTCTCCTCTAGAATGCTCTGGTGCTCCCCTGGGTTCAGGCTTGTTTCAGTGTTCTCATTCAGATTTGTCTGTACTCTTGCCATATGTTAATTATTTTGAACATTGCTCTGAAAACAGTGCAACTATTTCTCAAGGATACATATATTCCAAAGGACATACATTACATACAATAGGTTGGGTACTTAGGGTAGGAAGGGATGGGGATGGGGACTGGGTGTAGGAATGGATGATGAAAGGGAGCATGTGAAAAACAGTAGTCCATATCAGTATTTGGAATTAATATAATGGGTTTTACAAAAAAAAAAAAAAGCCACTTTAGAGTACCAACAGTATAGATGAGAATAAAATTATTTAATTTAAAATGAACTAGGGGTGCCTGGGTGGCTCAGTGGGTTAAAGCCTCTGCCTTCGGCTCAGGTCATGATTCCAGGGTCCTGGGATAGAGTCCTGCAACGGGTCTCTGCTCAGCAGGGAGCCCACTTCCCCCCTCTCTCTGCCTGCCTCTCTGCCTACTTGTGATCTCTGTCAAATAAATAAATAGTCTTTAAAATAAAATAAAATAAACTTATCTTTTGGCCTTCCCTTTGTTCCTTTGATTGTTTGTGGCAAGTTTTTGATGGTTATAGTTGTTTTTGATCTCTTTATTCAAGTCATTTCTTTTCTTTTTTTTTTTTTTTTTAAGATATTGATGACATGGGGAGATGGAGAGGAGAAGGGAGTTGAGGGAAATTGGAAGGGGAGTTGAACCATGAGAGACTCTGGACTCTGAAAAACATTCTGAGGGTTTTGAAGGGGCGGGGGGTGGGAGGTTGGGGGAGCCAGGTGGTAGGTTTTATGGAGGGCATGTATTGCATGGAGTACTGGGTGTGGCACATAAACAATGAATTTTGTTACACTGAAAAGAAATTAAATAAATAAAAAATTTAAAAAAAAGATATTTACTTGAGAGAGAGAAAGAGAGAGCGGGGGAGGAGCAAAAGGAGAGGGAGAGAAAAAGAACCTCAAGCAGAGCCTGACACAGGACTGGATCTCATAACCCTGAGATCATGACATGAGCTGAAATCAAGAGTCAGATGCTTAACCGACTGAGCCACCCAGGCGCCCCACAAGCCATATCTTTCTGACAGGCTAAAAAGCCATTACACTTATCTATTATGGATACAGATGTGTAGAGTGAGATTGTGCAAAGAGTGCCTACCTGCCCAGTAATCTTTGTTGTATGACAATGGTTGTTCTTATGAATACTCTTTCTGAAACGTAATTAAGGAGTCACGTTTTGAAATAGTGCAGATACGTAATGAAATCTAATTTCCAGAGACTGTTGGTAATTTGCTAATTTTTGACATATTTGCAAATATACCCAAAATAAAAATGTTAAATGAGCAACACTTTTATTTTTCATCTAATAACTATTTGTTATATAGTTTCTGATCTCCCCTGCTAGACCCTTGACTGAAATCTGTTAGAGTGTCATATATATGCTCTGGAATACATGATTCATGGTGCTTTGACCACCCATTTGGCCAGGCTGCACATCTGAGACTCATTGACCTCTTTCTTGACCCTCATGATGAATCTGTATTTCTTATGTATCCCTCTCTGGTTGCCTTTTTTTAGGTTTTATTGTGTCCCCCGCCTCCCCTGCCCCATAGGGGTAGGATTTTAACTAACTGCTCTGTTTAGCATCTGTCTTTTCTCTCTCTCCATTCACTCTCTATAAAACAACCAGTTTTATCTTGTTCTCTTACCCTTATGTTTGGTTTGTCTTCATTTTTATTGAACTGTAGCTTACAAAATGTAGATTACATGAATGTTAAGTACACAGCTTGGTATGTGCGTGCATGTGTGCGCACACACACACACACCCCATATAAGCTCTACCCAAAAGTTAAAAAGTTCTGTTTTACACATCTCTGAAGTACATTGAATGGCATTCCTTGGAAATACCTAATTTCCAAATATACCTTTCAAATTGTATATTATAGTCCTAATACATAAAATATCTGTTCCAAGCAGACTTATCTTCATCATATCCTCTTTGCTTCTCCTGTCTTCTGCTTTTCATGATATTTCACTTCACCCCTCCTCTGTCTACCAAATTCCTGTTAACCTCAATTTGAAATGTACTTTATTACAAACCTTTAGCAGTGATTATCTGTGATAGTTGTATGTATGTATCTTTGTTTATAATTTTTCTCTGAGGACAATAAGGTATTGATACTAATAATAGACAACACAAGCTAGCACTTTTTAGACCCTCAAATTTGGTTTTCTCACTGTGGGTTTCAGTAACCATTATCTATTAATTGAAGTAAGTTATGCTATTTCTAAGGCCCTTAGAGTTATAAAACTCTGAAATTGTATGATATGTTGTTTTCCTGAATAAAGTTAGGAGTCAAATTAATCTTCCCAAACAATACTTCCTTATCTTCCCAGTTCTACTTTATCTAAAAATTTTACATATGCCATTGTAGGGACCCTCCATGTTATGATACTACAATATGACTGGGTAGGAAAACTCATTCAGTTGTGAAAGAAAATTATGTTTTTATAAAAATATTTAATCATTTTATGCCTTGGTATCCTATTAGTGTTAATATTGTCCACTAACAGTTCACTTTATTAAAAGTGAATGGTTAAACCAAAAGTAATCAACACAAGCTTTTTCCAAATTATATAGAAATTCAAAGGATCTACAGTAGTCAAATCAGTCTGGAAAAGGTGAGTGGCCTACTCTAAATGTATAGTAATCAAGAAAGGATAGTTTGGGGCAAATATAGTTATAGATGGATGGAATAGAATTTAAAAATTGATCACATGCACATGGTTTCTTGATATTTGACCAAAATAGTAAGTAATTCAGTGTGGATAGTATAGTTGTCTCAACAGTGGTGCTGGAACAACTGGGATACCCACTTGGGAAAAAAAAATAAACTTTTACTTACCACCATATACTAAAATGAACTCTAAATTGATCATAGATTTAATTTAAAAGCTAAAACTATAAACCTTCAAAGAGAAAACAAAAGGATTATATATCATTGTGACCCAGGAGAGATAGAGAAGGATGTTTTAGATAGGATACCCAAACACAATCCATGAAATTGGCCTTCATTAAACTAAGGACCTTGGGAAAGATATGATTAAGAAAATAAATTGGGGTGCCATAAACTGGGAGAGAGTATCATATATGTGTATAGTCATATATCATACATACAAATAGATATATGTGGTGAAAAGACAAAACAATTAAAAATAGACTAAAGATTTGAACAGTCATGTCGCAAAATATGCAAATAGCCATTTAACACATGAAAAGCTGATCAGCATTACTGGTCATTAAGGAATATGGCATACTAAAACCATAAGAAATCACCAAATACTCACTGAAATGATTAAGAATTTTAAAGACTGAGAGTACCAAATGCTAATGAATTATGGAGCTCATGAGAAAGTTAAAATGATACAGCCACTTTGGATGAACCAATTTTCATGGTGTTTTTTTTTTTTTTAAATCAGGTTAAACATACATATGAGCCAACAGTTCTACTCCTGCATGTTCACATAATAAAAACACATGTTTGCACAGACTTGTTCTTGACTCTTACTAGGAGTTAGTTTTACAGTAGCCAAAAACTAGAGATAATTGCTGAATGGACAAATAAATGATCATATATCTGTATAATGGAATACTGCCCAGTAATATAAATACATGCATGTAGTACTGTTAGCCACAGTAGTAGGTTTAACAAGATATTGTGTGAATCCATTTACATGGAATTCTAATGTAGGCAGTATTAATTCGTAATGACAGAAAGCTAATCAGTGGTTGCCTGGGGCCACGCACTGGGGAGGGGAGGACTGGCAAGTGGACACAAGGGAATTTTTTTCACACGTGCTCTGTCTTGATGATGCCAGCAGTGTAGGTGTATATGCTTGTCCGGCTCATCAAACTGTATAAAATGAGTACATTTATTGTCAATGAATTGTATATTAATGAAGGTTAATAAAGCTTAAAAACTATTTTGGCATCTGACCAAAAAATACTTTCAACCACTTGGAAAAATAAAAATACATAGACATGTACCACTTTCCTATATGTGTCCTGGATGAAAAGACCATTGAAAATAATGAATATTTGAATATTTAATATAAAAACCCATTAAATATGGCCAAAGATATCTTCAGAATCCCAAATATTACATGACACAAAGTGAAAGGAACCAGTGAAGATGTTAGGACACTTAACTTGAAATTCCTAAAAATGCAAGAAGATGGAGATAGTAAGTTATAAAATAAGTGAACTAGAAAACCAATTATTGATTTTAGATTTTTGCACATGGAACAAATGAGTAAGAACCATAACAGAGATTTTGGTCTAATTTATCTTGGTTGTTGTTATATGCAACTTAGGGAAGGGATAAAATGAATCATGTCTTTTGTGTGTCTAGCAGTGTGTAATGCATTGCTTTTAACAGTGATTTTCAGCTTAAATTTAAGAAAGACTTAATATATCCTGGGCCACAAATGTAGAAAAATACAGTGATGAGTTTGATTATCAGCATCTTCAAGCAGCTTAAGAAATGTGCTAACATCAGTGCTGCTCACAGGGAAATTCTGAGACCATTGTTTTCAAGTATTCACATTCAGTTGAAAGGTTCTATGAATCAGACTTTCATAGGTTATTATTGTGGTCTTATGTAATTTGAAGACCTAAAAGATTTTTATCAGTACTAAGTTTTGGTTTTTTGCTTTTATGTTTACAAATTTGACTAGTAACTTTGAAAGATAATTATATAATTTACAAGTTTTAATCTGTACAGGTATTGATGGGGAAGTATTACATTCACAAGAATTAGTACCAAAATGTAAAATTATTTTATGAGTGGTACAGTTTGAATGCCTATAATGATTTCTGTTTGCCCCAGCAGATCAGTGTTTATATCTCTTTTTGGAAGAGAGTGTGAATAGCTGGTAATTTGTTTTCCAGTTCATATGTGTGCATGTGATAAAGAACCATACAATTGGGGAGGTGTTATAAATAGGATATGGTAACAAAGACATACCTACTCATGTTTCCAAGATTTTATAGCATATGCCCAGTGGAGGTTTGCTACTCTTTAATTTTGCCTTTTGGGCTAACCAGCTGACGCCCAGTTGAAAAGATTTATGTTCTTATGAGGCCGCAGAAGCCTTAATGTTCAGTCTCCAGCTACCTCAGATTTTGGAGAACGCCATGTACCATCAGCAGCTTCAGTCCCCACCCTCTAATGCTAACGCTCATCTATCAAACTTGAGGCTGAGAGTGAGGGAGAGGAAGCTTCCAGATAAACACACAACAGCGTCTAAACAGCTAATCACTCTAAGCTTCCGCTTCCAGGCCCTATAATTAGAAGTCCTTCTTTTCCTTGTATTCCCAGATGACGCAAATGCTTTTTGTGGCTTGGCACCTCATTTGGGGCGTGGGTTTAGTTTATGGCCAGGCTAGAGTCTGGTTTAGTCTTCTGATGCTGCATAAATAGTTCTCAAGCCACAGTCTACTCTGTACAAGTTTTTCCTTTTATGTATATCGGCTTTTTAAGTTGTTTTCTAGAAAGAAAAAAAAAAGCTTGTCATTTCTCCCAGCAGAATGTGTGCAAAAGAGGAAATTATAAATTAGAAGGAAGCACATGATTGTATAGTACTATTACTAGTTATTTACTAGTTATTTATTTCTTCCTTTCCTCTGTGCTCTTCCAATTTTTTTTAAGCTATTTTAAAATTTTATCCAGAAAAGCTCATGGGTAGATTATAGAAGCCACATTTCCATGGGGAAGTGGGAAAAGAAAACCTTTTTAAAAAAGATTTTATGTATTTGAGAGAGAGCAAGAACAAGCTAGTGAGTATAAGCAGAGGGAGGGGCAGAAGGAGAGGGAGAAGCAGACTTTTCACTGAGCAGGGAGCCCTACGCAAGGCTCAATCTCAGAACCATGAGATCATGACCTGAGCCAAAGGCAGCCACTTAACTGACTGAGCCACCCAGGCACTACTTGAGAAAGGATACACAGAAGATAATAAAGATATATTTTCAGTGGCCTATTTCTCTAAAAATCTGAATTCAGTTTTAGATATTAGAAACTAGACAGATGTTAATGTCAGTTTGAAAAGCTGGGAGCATATTGGAAAGTGTTCATTTGTGATCGTCATTCACATGTGAAACAGTAATTGTCTTGATTTGGCTAATTGTCTTGGAGTGCTTATTATGAGTAAAATATTGATATGATTCTAAAAGAAATGGAGTTCATCTTCAGTAGGTGAGTCATATATTTGCATTATAAGTACATCATTTTTCTATCAGAATGTTTCTGTTGAATTGTCACGTGCAGAAAATCATTTTGTTGTGGAAAAGTGAAATCAGAACACAGGAGCAGAACTGTGATAATTCAGACTTAGTATAACTCAGCAAAAACTAGGAAGAGTGAAGAAGTATTGTCCACAAAAGGATAACTAAGCATTCATGCCCAACCTTAGAAATTTATTGTTTGGATAACAGCAATAATATGGAAAGAATATAAAATATGTCAGTGACCTCATGACCATAGTTGGGTGCAGAGTGGGAGGCAATGTTATATAAACTGTTACACATTTGAAGTAGAGCTCAGTAAATGACACTTTTCATCATCTAAAATGTTTTCTCTTGGAAGTAGTCAGGACACTGGCATCTAGTATGCTATTTTTTAATTTAACATAGTGACTATAGCTGGACCTTATATTAGCCATGTGGATAGCAAACTCACATGTACTTCATCTTTTCATTTAAATGCCTACCTTAATCTTCCCACTAGCACTTAATATGCTTTCATAGCATTTTTTTTCAACCGAGAAAAGTTTTAAGAGTTAAAAAATGTGATTCTGCTTTTGGCATAGCAGCGTGAGCCAATAAACCATTCTTCCCACAGAAAACAAATATAAATTCTGGACAAAACGGAAACAAACATGCACAAATTTGGATGTGTGTGTTACAGTTCCTGGAATAACCAACAGAAATGTAATGTAAGAGAGATATTTTAAAAGATAATAAAAAATTAAAATTAGATATTAAAAGTATTGAAATTATCTAGAAAAAGGGAAGGAAGCAAGAACAGAAACAACAAAAGCAAGGAAACCGTCAGAAAAATAATAAAAAAATAATAAAATCGTAGCTATAAACTCAACCCTACAAGTAAGTTAGGCTAAATGTGAATGAACTACAAACACCAACTTAAAAAGTCCAGAATTGGATTAAAAAAAAAAACAAATTAGACCTCAATTATTGTCTAAAACAAAGTCATTTTAAATATATTTATATTGATTTTAAAAGTGAATGAATGGAAAAGTATATACCATGTGTGAACCAATCAGAACAAAGCTGGAGTGATGGTATCAGTATCAGAAAAAGTAGACTTCAGGAAGTCTATTTTTTTGGGGGGTATTTTCAGAAAGAAAATACCAGGGTTAAAATGGGACATCACAATAAAAGAGGTTGTTCACCAAGAAGTCCTAATAATCCTAAATGTGTATGGACTTGAAAAAAAAAAAAAGGTCTAAAATTTAGGGAGCTTACATAACTGAAAAAAATAGACATATCCACAATTATACTTGGAGATGTTCAGTTTCTGTTCAGTGCTAGAACAAGAAAGTAGGCACTCAATCAGTAAGGATATTGAAGATCCTAACAACACTATCAATAAACTTGAATTAACTGACCTTTATATCACTGTAGGTGTTCAAATGTATGTAGGACTCTAGTCTAGTCTCATATAAAATAAGTTTTAACAAATCCCTTGTCATAATGGAATTAAACTAAAAATCAATATGTGAAAGGTTACTTGGAAAAACTTAACAACATATTAAATATCCCACGAGTAAAGAGGAAATATCTAGAAAACATTTAGAACTGAATGCAAAAAAAAAAAAAGGCAGTATTAAGTTTTTGGAATTCATTCCATTTTAAAGCAGGTTTATAGGGAAATTTATACCAATATATGCTTACTCTGAAAAAGAAGAAACTTCCTGAAACAGTAATCTAAGCTTCCCTTAAAGTTGAAAAAGGTGGCACCTGAATGGTTCAGTCGGTTAAGTATCTGACTCTTGACTTCAGCTCAGGTCTTGATCTCAGGGTGGTGAGATCATGTAAGTTAAAAAATAAAAAGGAAAAAAGAAAGCAAGTAAAACTAAGGAGAATGAAGGAAATAGTAACAGAATATACTAATAGCAGAAGGAGGAATATAGGAGAAATCAATGAAATTGAAAGAAAATTAATGACAGTTGGGGCATTTGGGTGGCTCAGTTGGTTAAGTGTCTGCCTTTGGCTTAGGTCATGATCTCAGGGTCCTGGGATTGAGCCCCACATCAGGTGCCCTGCTTGGCTGGGAGTCTGCTTCCCCCTTCCCAACCACCCCCCAACTTGTGCTCTCTCTCTCAAATAAGTAAAATATTTTTAAAAAAGGAAAGAAAAAAAAAAGAATTTCTGCGACACCCAAATAGATATCCTTGAAAGTATCTAGCTAGAATGAGCAAAAAAAAAAAAAAAAAAAAAAAAAAGAGAGAGAGACTGAGAAAACAAATTGTTGATAATCTCAATGAAAAAGTGGACATCACCAAAGACCCGGCCATTTCCTTGAGTTACAGAAAGTGGTTCACCTAAGAAGAACATTTTTTTAAAAAGATTATTTATTTATTTATTTGACACAGAGAGAGAGAGAGAGAGAAGGAAGCAGGCTCCCTGCTGAGCAGAAAGCCCGATGCGGGACTCGATCCCAGGACCCTGAGATCATGACCTGAGCTGAAGGCAGTGTCTTAACCCACTGAGCCATCAGGCGCCCCTTGAGAAGAACATTTAAATTAACACCCAAATTTTCCATTTTAAAGCAATAAAATTTAAATTACAAAGAAATTAAAAAGATTGTTGAGTGTTCAACAGCAGAGAGGACCGCTGGCAAATTCTACTAAACATCTAGGTAAGAAATAATAGCACTTTTCCCTAATCTCTTCTAGAAAATAAGAATATAAGGAACCTTTCACAATAGGGTCAGCTTTACCCTGATTCTAAAACAGATAAATACATAATTAGAAACCTACAAATGAATATCCCTCAGGAACACATCATGAAAATCTTAAAACATGAGCTAATTGAATCTGGCAGCATATAATAAAGGATTTTGACGAGGTGGAGCTTATCCTAGGAATGTAAGGCTTGGTCAACATTTGATAATCAGTCATTAGTAAAATTCACCATATTAATCGAGTAAAGAAGACGACCACATAATCATCTCACAGGTATAAAACCCTGGACAAAATTCAACATTTCATTCATTATAAAAGCTCCCAACAGACTAGGACTAGAAAGGAATATCCTTAAGTTGATAGTGGGCATTTATAAAAAAATCCTACAGCTAAAATCATACTTAAAGATTGAATACTTGTCCTAGAATTTGGAAGTTATGAATATTGCTTCTCACCAGTCCTGTTTTCCTCAGCAAATGTAGTAAGTGAAGAAAAAGTCTTGTAGTTTGGAAAGGAAGAAATTATGTCTAGTCACATACTACATGATATTCTGTAAAGAAAATTCCATGTAATCTGCAAAGAAACCTTTGCTAGAGCTGGCAGAATATAAAAAATGTCAATTTTATGTCTATATATCAGCAGGGAAAAATTGACAATTGAGATAAAATAAAGAATACCATTTATAATGGATCCAAGAAAATATATTTACAATTTGTGTGCTGAACAAGGAAAAAAAAAGTCAAAGAAGATATATGATTAAGAAATATGAAGTGTTCCTAGGTCAGAAGACTCAATATTGTTAAGATGTCCATCATCCTCAAAATGATTTATAGACTTAATATAATCCTCCCAAAAAAAATCCTAGGAATTTTTTAAAAAAATTATTTATTTATTTGTCAGAGAGAGCGGGAGCAAGCACAGGCAGACAGAGAGACAGGCAGAGGCAGAGGGAGAAGCAGGCTCCCTGCTGAGCAAGGAGCCCGACGTGGGACTCTATCCCAGGACGCTGAGATCATGACCTGAGCCGAAGGCAGCCGCTTAACCAACTGAGCCACCCAGGCGCCCCATAATCCTAGGAATTTTTTTAAATATCAAAATCTGATTCTGTGTTTGGAAAGGAATTGGAATAGCCAAAATAATGTTGAAAAGGTTCTAACCTGATTTCAAGATTTACTATAAAAAGTTACAGTAGTGAAGAAAGTGTGGTATTAATGAGAGTATAGATGACTATAGATGAAATTGATGGACTAGAGTAATAATTCCAGAAAAAGATCTATGCAGATACAGCCAGTTGATGTTTGACAAGTTGACAATAGATTAAAAAATAAAGGATAAAGAATTCAGTGGATAAAGAATAGTTTCTGGAAGAAATCTTGCTGGAACAATTGAACATCATTTCCAAAAAAAGTTACTTTGTGTGATACCTCATGCTTTTTACAAAAATTAATTCAAAATGAATGATACACTTGTATGTAAAATATAAAACTCCGAAATTTTGACCAGTAAACAAAATATTTGTGACCATGGATTAGGGAAAGAATTCTTCACTGAGATACTCTGTCAAAATAAAAACTTGCTCTATGAGACACTATAAGCAGTTTGGATAAATGTTATGCCAGGGTCAAGACACATTTTAAACGGGTGATTTAAGGTAGGGTATTGTAGATAAACTGAAACTCATAATTCAGGTTTTGAAAAACGGTAAAAAGTGGGAGCAGGTTTTAGTCATGAGAGGTCATTTTCACATTTTTTTGTTATCACATTGGCTGTTTTAAAATGTTTGTGAACTCTTGGTAACCCTTTCTCTCCTAGGCATACGGGAACATCAGAAAACTTCTACAATTAGTGTCCTTACTAAATCTATACTGATGTGGCATGAAGGTTTTGTGTTCATACAGGAGAAAGATGCTGTATTTTTTTTTTTAATTGGGAGAAGTTTTTTACATCTTTGGTAATTTTTTTCCGTCGGTAGTACCTTAAAGCATAAAGAGGGGTGCCTGGATGGCTCAGTGGGTTAAGCCTCAGCCTTTGGCTCAGGTCATGATCTCAGAGTCCTGGGATCGAAACCCACATCGGGCTCTCTGCTTAGCAGGGAGTCTGCTTCTCTCTCTTTCTCTGCCTGCCTCTCTGCCTACTTGTGATCTCTCTGTCAAATAAGTAGGTAGACTGTTCAAAAAAAGAAAAAAAAAGCATAATGAATACTTTGTGAAAATATTTCACCCATATGCCTAATTGTTTTTATTTTTACTCTCTTTTTGGTGTTTCTTTCAGGAATGCTTCTAGTCACAACAGACACCCTTGGCCATGACTTTCATGTCTTCCAAATTCTGACTCATCCTTGGTCTTCATCACAAAGTGCTGTCCATCATTTATATACTCTTCACAGGGGAGAAACTGAAGCCAAAGTAAGTTGTATATTTTTTAGAAGGTGTTTGTGTGTGTGTATGTGTGTGTGTAATATGACATCTGATTAAGCTGTTTATTTGGGGCTTAATGTTAATGTTATTGAGAACATAAAATACCCTATTTTGACCCAATAAATACATAAGCAATAGGTGAACAAGTCAGTGAAGTTGATAAAACAAAAATTCTATTTATCCTTTCTTCCTACCCTATACCATCTCCTTCTCTCCCACCCCCCTCCCCACACTGGTGAAAACCCCATCATCCATTAGATATCTCTCCAGGTCTTTTTTGTGTGTTTTGGTTTTATATACTTGCATACATGCACACGTACACACATATGCATGTAAGCACATATTCATATATATACAAAAATAATTGCATTTTGTGACATATGACTCTATGGATAATATTCGATGGTATAGTGAGAATGAGTTGTGTACATTTGTTCCCAGCTCTGGCTGTAGTGACATTACATAGGTGGCATGACATCATCTGTGTTAGGAGTGTTTAATGGAAACTGACAAACACTGAAGTCAGAACTATGTTTTTTCTTATGGAGCCAGTTCTTAACGTTTAGCAACACATCACTGTGCATGCATGTATGGGCTTGCATGTATACACACATCCCCACAACATCCACGCCCATATCCACACCCACAGATATAACTTACTATTTGTATTAGGCACCATGCTAACTGCTTTTACATGTACTCTTAATGTCACTTGGTAGATACTGAGATACTTAATAGGCTAAAATTCCAACTGTTCATTCTTTGGTTTCCCAGAGCTTGTGGTTATGCATTTACCAGTGTGCCACTGTATATCCTTTATCCTAAGAGCTCATTGATCCATCACAACTTATTAGCTAGTCTGTCCTTTCCCAGTAGTCGAAAATGCTGTTTTTCATAAGTTTCCATTAAAATTTTCTATCATAGAATGAAACATCTTAAATATATAGAAATCTATGAGTTTATAATGATACTTAAAAAGGAAGTATTGGACATAAGTGTAGGTTGCTTGTTTACTATCTCATTATTTTGAAAATTGATAACTAAAGCATGTACCTTGTCTTCCTTATTTCAATTTAATAAGATAACTGAATAGTTGGTGAGGGAAAGTTTTTCTTTATGGAAGAATTCCAGTATTAAAAATGTTAGAATTTAGATTTAGTGGGGTGATCATTTCATAATATATACACATATTGAATCATTATGTCATACACCTGAAACTAATAGAATGTTGTATGTTAGTTTTACCTCAATTAAAAAAAGTCAGAATTTTAAGAATCACCATTGTTGCTACCTCTAATGAAACAATAGATTTAGGCAGTTATCATCTGTATTTAGTTTTAGCTGATGAGTCTTAAATTACCAAAGTGGAACAGTCGGATATCATGTACTTCCTGATTTGATGTAATAGGATGTATACAATATTATCTATGAACTATTTCTGCCCAGTCTTCTAAATTAAACCTGAATCCAATTCAGCCCCTAGATGTAATTAGTACTTTACATAAAGGACAGAGATAGAGAAGTTAAACAATACCATGAGAATATAGCCAGCCAAATCTAAAATGTGGGAAGTTCTTCATTCAAAATGTGACCGATTTTTTAAAAGTTTTTATTTAAATTGCAGTTAATTAGCATACAGTGTAATATTAGTTTCAGGTGTCGAATTTAATGATTCAACACTTACATATAACACCTGGTTCTCATCACAAGTGCCCTTCTTAATCCCCATCACCATTTAACCCATCCCCCCACCTGTCCTCTGATAACCATCAGTTTATTCTCTATAGTTAAGAGTCTGTTTCTTGGTTTGCCTTTCTATTCTTACCCACTATGTTCATTTGTTTTGTTTCTTAAATTCCATATATGAGTGAAATCATATGGTATTTGTCTTTCTCTGACTGACTTATTTTGCTTAGCATTATACTCTCTATAGCTCCATCCACCTCATTGCCAATTGCAAGATTTCATTCTTTTTTATGGCTGAGTAGTATTCCATTGTGTATGTATACCATATCTTCTTTATCCATTCATCAGCTGATGGACATTGGGCTCTTTCCACAATTTGGCCATTGTTGATAATGCTGCTATAAACATTGGGGTTCATGTGTCCCTTGGAACCAGTTTCCTTTGGGTAAATACCCAATAGTGTAATTTCGGGATTGTAGGGTAGTTCTATTTTTAATTTTTTGAGGAACCTCCATACTGTTTTCTAGAGTGACTGCACCAGTTTGCATTCCTACCAACACCTGTTGTTTCCTGTGTTGTTAATTTTAGTCATTCTGACAGGTATGAGGTGGTATCTCATCGTAGTTTTGATTTGTATTTCCCTAATGTTGAGTGATGTTGAGTATCTTTTCATGTGTATGTCTTTTTTGGGAAAATTCTGTTCATGCCTTCTGCCCATTTTTCAACTGGATTATTTGTTTTTTGGATGTTGAGTTTTATAAGTTCTTTATAAATTTTGGATACTAATCCTTTATCAGATATGTCATTTGCAAATATCTTCTCCCCTTCCAAAGGTTGCCTTTTAGTTTTGTTGATTGTTTCCTTCATTGTGCAGAAGGTTTTATCTTTTTTTTAAACTTTACCAAATTGCTATTTTTTTCCAAATTTTTGTTTAAATTCTAGTTAGTTGACATATAGGGTAATATTGGTTTCAGGAGTAGAATTTAGTGATTTATCACTTACATGTAACACCTAGTACTCAATACAAACTCCCCCCTTAATACACACTACCCAAAGCTTTTTATCTTATCTTGATGAAATCCCAATAGTTTATATTTTCTTTTGTTTCCCTTGCCTGAGGAGACATATCTAGTAAGA
Source organism: Taxidea taxus jeffersonii (assembly GCA_003697995.1). NCBI lineage: Eukaryota > Metazoa > Chordata > Mammalia > Carnivora > Mustelidae > Taxidea > Taxidea taxus. Next base: position 45,898 of record ML103923.1, read on the forward strand.
TATGTCTTACTTATTAAGACATAGTAAGAAGTTACTGTATAGCAACATCCAACTGTATAGTTGTTATATAGAAGTTACTATATAACAACTTAATAAGAAGTTGCTATAGCGGATGTCAGAGTGGTTACTGCCTGTATTCTCCTCTAGAATTTTGATGGTTTCCTGTCTCACATTTAGGTCTTTCATCTATCTTGAATTTATTTTTGTGTTTGGTGTAAGAAAGTGTTCCAGTTTCATTCTTCTGCATGTTGCTGTCCAGTTTTCCCAACACCATTTGTTGAAGAGACTGTCTTTTTTCCACTGAATATTCTTTCCTGCTTTGTTGAAGATTAATTGACCATATAGTTATGGGTTCATTTCTGGGGTTTCTAGTGACCTGAATCTTTTTTTTTTTTTTTAAGATTTTATTTATTTATTTGTTAGAGAGAGAGAGAGAACGAGCACAGGGAGACAGAGTGGTAGGCAGAGGCAGCGGGAGAAGCAGGCTCCCTGCCGAGCAAGGAGCCCGATGTGGGACTCGATCCCAGGATGCTGGGATCATGACCTGAGCCGAAGGCAGCTGCTTAACCAACTGAGCCACCCAGGCGTCCCTAGTGACCTGAATCTTATAACAAATATAGCTAATGCTTGAACCACATGGGTTTGAACTTCATGGGTCCACTCATATGTGGATTTATTTTGATAAGTACTGTAAATGTAGTTTCTCTTTCTTATGATTTTTCTCTTTAAATTATTTTTAAGTTTTTATTTTAATAACCCAGTGCTTATCATGACAAGTGCACTCCTTAATCCTCATCACCTGTTTGACCCATCCTGCCACCCCCCCTCTGGTAACCATCAATTTGTTCTCTGTGGTTAAGAGTCTGTTTCTTGGTTTGCCTCTCTCTATTTTTTCCCCTATAATCATTTACCTTTTTTCTTAAATTCCACAAATGAATGAAATCATATGGTATTTGTCTTTCCTGAACTGACTTACTTCACTTAGCATTATATTCTCTAGCTTCATCCACGGCATTGCAAATGACACTATTTCATTCTTTTTTATGACTGAATAATATTCCACTGTGTGTGTGTGTGTGTGTGTGTGTGTGTGTGTGGTGTTTGTGTGTGAAAGAGAGAGAGAGAGACATCTTCTTTATCTAATCATCAATTAATGGACATTTGGGTTGCTTCCGTAGTTTGGCTGTTGTAAACAGTGCTGCAATAAACATAAGGGTGCATGTAGCCCTTTGAATTAGTATTTTTGGATTCTTGGGTAAATACCCAATAGTGCAATTGTTGGATTGTAGGGCAATTCTGTTTTTAAATTTCTGAGAAACCTCCATACTATTTTCCAGAGTGGCTTCACCAGTTTGCATTCCTACCAACAGTGCAAGAGGTTCCTTTTTCTCCACATCCTCGCCAATACCTATTGTTTCTTGCATTTTTTATTTTAGCCATTCTGGCAGGTGGGAGGTGATAGTGCATTGTAGTTTTGATTTGTGTTTCCCTGAATCTGAGTGATGCTGAGCATCTTTTCATGTGTCTGTTGGCCATCTGTCTGTCTTCTTTGGAGATAGGTCTTTCATGTGTTCTGCCCTGTTTTTAATTGCATTATTTGTGGGGTTTGTTTGTTTGTTTGTTTGTTTTGGATGTTGAGTTATATAAATTCTTTATATATTCTGAATACTAACCATTTATTGGATAGGTCATTTGCAGATATTTTCTCCCTATTCATTAGGTTGCCTTTTAGTTTTGTTGATTGTTTTCTTTGCTGTGCAGAAGCTTTTTACTTTTATATAGTTCCAACAGTTTATTTTTCCTATTATTCCCCTGCATTAGGAGACATATCTAGAAAAATATTGCTACAGCTGATGTCAGAGAAATTACTGCTTATGCTGTCTTTTAGGATTTTTATGGTTTCAGGCTTCACATTTAGGTCTTGAATCCATTTTGAGTTTTTTTTTTTTTTAATATATATGGTAAAAGAAAGTGGTCCAGTTTCATTTTTTTGCATGTTGCTGTCTAGTTTTCCCAGTACCACTTGTTGAAGAAACTGTTTTTTTCCCACTGGGTTCTTCCCTGCTTTGTCAAAGATTAGTTGTGGGTTCAAGTCTGGGTTTTCTATTCTGTTTCATCAACCTATGTGTCTGTTTATATACCAGTATCATACTGTTTTGATTACTGTAGCTTTATAGTATAACTTAAAATCTGGAATTGTGATAACATCATCTTTGTTTTTCTTTCTTTTTTTTTATACAAGCTTTTTAATTTAAACATATAATGTAACCCCACCACCCTCTCCCAACCCCTCTCCCCCACCACCACCCTCAGTTTGTTTTATGACATTAAAAGTCTCTTTTGGTTTGTCTTCCTCCCGATCCCATCTTGTTTCATTTTTTCTTTTCCTACCACCTTAACCCCACCCCCGTTGCATCTCCACTTCCTCATATCAGGGAGATCATGTGATAGTTGTCTTTCTCCAGTTGACTTATTTCGCTAAGCATAATACGCTCTAGTTCCATCCATGTCATCGCAAATGGTAAGATTTCATTTCTTTTGATGGCTGCATAGTATTCCATTGTATATATATATACCACATCTTCTTTATCCATTCATCTGTTGATGGACATCTAGGTTCTTTCCATAACTTGGCTACACTGTTGGTGGGAATGCAAGCTGGTGCAACCACTCTGGAAAACAGCATGGAGGTTCCTCAAAATATTGAAAATAGAGCTACCTTATGACCCAGCAATTGCACTACTGGGTATTTACCCTAAAGATACAAACGTAGTGATCCAAAGGGGCACGTGTACCCAAATGTTTATAGCAGCAATGTTTTTCTTTTTAAAGATTATTTTAGCTATTTGGGATCTTTTGTGGCTCCATACAAATTTTAGGATTATTTGTTCTAATTCTGTGAAAAGTGCTGTTGGTATTTTGATAGGGATTGCATTAAATGTGTAGATTGCTTTGGCTAGTATGGACATTTTAACAATATTTGTTCTTCCAGTCCATTAGCATAGAATGTCTTTCCAGTTGTTTGCGTCATATTCAATTTCTTTAATCAGTATTTTATATTTTTTAGAGTACAGCTTTTTTCACTTCCTTGGTTAAGTCTATTCCTAGGTATCTTATTTTTGGTGCATTTGTAAATGGGATTGCTTTATTCATTTCTGTTTCTCTTGCTTCATTATTAGTATATAGAAATGCAGTGGATTTCTGCACATTGACTTTTGTATCCTGTGACTTGGTGAATTCATTTATCAATTCTGGTAGTTTTTTGGTGGTGTCTTTTAGGTTTTCTGTATACAGTATCATGTCATTTTCAAATTTTGAAAGTTTTATTTTTTCCTTTCCCATATAGATGCTTTTTGTTCCTTTTTGTTGTCTGATTGCTGTGGCTAGGATTTCCAGTAAAAGTGATAGAATGGGCTTCGTGATCTTGTTCCTGATTTTAGAGGGAAAGCTCTAGGTTTTTGCCCATTTGGTATGATGTTGCTATGGGGTTTCTCATGTATGGCCTTTATTATATTGAGGTATGTTCCCTCTAAACCTATTTTGCAACTGGTTTTTATTATGAGTGGATATTTTACTTTGTCAGATGCTTTTTCTGTGTCTATTGAAATGATTATGTGTTTTTTATCCTTTCTTTTATTATATCACATTGACTGATTTCTTTCTTTTTTTTCTTGCCTAATTTCTCTGACTAGGACTTCCAGTAGTATGTTGAAAAAAGTGGTGAGAATGTGCATCCTTGTTTTGTTCTTGATCTTAGAGGAAAAGCTTTCACTGGTCACTGTTGAGTGTGATATTATGTGTGGGCTTCTCATAGATGTCCTTTATTATGTTGAGGTACATTTCCTTTATACTCATTTTATTGAGAGTTTTTATCATGAATGGATGTTTTTATTATGAATTGAATATTTTAAAATGCTTTTTCTATATCCATTGAGATGGTCATCAGATTTCTATCCTTCATTTTTTTTTTAAGATGTTATTTATTTGACAGACAGAGATCACAAGTAGGCAGAGAGGCAGGCAGAGAGAGAGGGAGCAGGCTCCCCGCTAAGCAGAGAGCCTGATGCGGGGCTCAATCTCAGGACCCTGGGATCATGACCTGAGCTGAAGGCAGAGGCTTTAACCCACTGAGCCACCCAGGCGCCCCATCCTTCATTTTGTTAATGTGTGGATCTCAGTCAGCATCTAGATAGTGGCTAATTGAAAGCTGGACTCTCAGGCAGCAGCTTTTAAAGTATTAAAATATATCTGTCTTAAGGATAGTTTAGGAGTGGGACATTTTTGTCTGCTGCTTCTGTTCTGTGCCCTGGTAGAAGTCATTTTAAATTATGTAAATATCCCTTCCCCTCTCCAAATTTGTAACACTTCTTTTATTTATATATATCATTTGGTTAATAGATTCCTATTTTATTTCAGTGGGTTATATTCATTCAATGACTGTTTGTTTTAATGCTCAGGATATCCCAGATTTGTCCAGTGGCATCTATCAACTTGACATGTGTGTCCTTTGACATATCTCCATTTTTCTCTTACAATGTCCTTACCTTCTGGAACGCCTAAACTTGCTTATTCTTATTTTAGTTACTGTTCATCTTTGTTTCTTTTGTATGGAAGTTTCTAAGTAGATGACCATTTTAGGTGAAGATTCAATATTTAACTGTGCTGCTGGCACATTTTATTTTATTTTTAAAGAATTGTTTATTTGAGAGCTGGGAAGGGTTGGGGAGGAACAGAGGGAGAGAGAAGGGGAAACTCATGCAGACTCCATGCTGAGTGCATTGCCTGACATGGGGCTGGATCTCATGACCTTGAGGTCATGACTTGAGCCAAAACCAAGAGTCGGATGTTTAACTGACTGCCACTCCAGTGCCCACACATTTGATTTCTTTCTTTCTTTTTTTTTTTTTTTAAAGATTTTATTTATTTATTTGACAGAGATCACAAGTAGGCGGAGAGGCAGGCAGAGAGAGAGGGGGAAGCAGGCTCCCCACTGAGCAGAGAGCCAAATGTGGGGCTCGATCCCAGGACCTTGAGATCATGACTTGAGCTGAAGGCAGAGGCTTTAACCCACTGAGCCACCCAGGCGCCTCCCCCCCCCATTTGATTTCTTAACTGTTTTTATAATAATACCTGTTCTGTCCTCACCAGTAACTGGTATGCCCTACTTCAGCTATAGCCTAGAATTTTACTATTTTAAATATTTATACTTTTTTTTTTGCATATACCTTTTTTTTGGTAACTCATTTGCATTAGCATTATTTATCATTTAATTACCTATACATCCAACCTGGAAATAGAGATGTCATACTCGATAATTTAGAAGATTGGGAATTTCTAAACACCAAATATTAAGATCTAAGGAAACTAAAGTAATGACTATAAAATTAATTTCTGTAAGCTTCTACTAAAAATTACCTTGAAATAATATATAAAATTTAGCACTGATTATGAAATCTATATGGCCTATGATCTAGCTAACTGTCTTTGAGTATTTCAAAATCATGTCATTCTAGATTCTTCCAAAAAAAACCTCTGAGGTACTTTAATCAAGCAAGGAAAAAACTCAAGTATGTGGATCTAATTATGTTGATTAAGTTGTTTTGTGATCTATGACTTGGGATATCCTCTGCATCTGACTGTAATTTTCCTCATAAGGCACATATGCAGTTAGAAAAATACTTCTTTTTCAACAGGAATATATGGTGAAACCTTTGTAATATTTGTTAATATAGTTCCATAATGTCTTACTTAAGCAGGTACAAGTCATTTTAGTACTTAACATGCTAATTTTAGTAAATGGTCAACTTGCTTTGGAAACATTTGCACATCAGGTAAATGTTACTTTTATCAGTATAGCCCTATAAAATGGTAAGCTTATAGGTTTAATTCTTAATGGCCAAAGAATCTAGCTATATTTAATATTCTTAATTGATAGTATTTAATGGTCAGTTCAAATAAAAACAGGTAATTTAGTACAAGTATGTTCAGATATTTCCTACTTAGATTTATATTGGAGTTCAAATTTTACTGGACTCTGTATTTTTATTTGCTAAATCTCACAGTCCTATGTATAACCCTATGCTCTTGACTTTTATCAGTTCCTTTCCCCCCAAAATGTTTTTGAGATATAATTCTTAGAATATAAAATATGTTTTTAAAGATTTTATTTATTTATTTGTCAGAGAGAGAAAGAGAGAGAGAGAGCGAGCGAGCACAGGCAGACAGAGTGGCAGGCAGAGACAGAGGGAGAAGCAGGCTCCCTGCCAAGCAAGGAGCCCGATGTGGGACTGGATCCCAGTAGCTGGGATCATGACCTGAGCCGAAGGCAGCTGCTTAACCAACTGAGCCACCCAGGCGTCCCTAAAATACGTTTTTAAAAGAATGTGCATTTCAGTGTTTTTTTTTTTTTTTTAAGTATCTTCACAGAGCTATGCAACCATCACCAGGATCTGCTTTTAGAACATTTTTGTAACAAATTTTTGCTGATTAGCAGTCACTCCCCATTTCCTATCCCCAACTTCATATATACTTGGATGCTGCTTAGTAATTCTATTACCAAGGACAAATTTTCTACTTTCTTTAAGTTTCCATTTACTCATCTGTAAAATGGGACCAAAGACTGTTTCATAGCGTTTATTTCAGGAAGTGTCAGAAATAATATATGTAAAATGTGTCTTATTGTACTTGTAAAAAAAACCTGGCACAGTAAATGACAAAGAGTTAAAATGAGGACCTTCACTTTGGGTCACTGTAGACTAAGAGAGAGAGGTTGGTGGGAAGAGGGTGGAGTAGGAGGATCCTAAGCTCTTCTTGTCTTATGGATACAACTAGATAACACCCAAATCAGCATAAATACCCTAGAGTAAGAGGGACTGGATTTACCTTCCTACCTGAAACAATGAAAGAACAAACTGTTTTCTTAGACATAGGACATAAGGCCATGAAGGATGGTAATCCTTGAGAGATGGGAAGCAAATGAGAAAAACCCTATGATTGCCCCAGCTTACTGCCTTGACAGATTTTCCAGCCCATCGTGCATGAAGGGAGAGCCCAAGTGGGGTTGGATAGACTCCCTCCATTGATGAGTTATTGCTAAGAATACTGAGAGGTGAAGATCATAGAGTTCTTAGGACAGAGTGCCGGAGAGATAAAAGCTGCAAAGACAGAACCTCCTGAGATCTGCAAAGGAAATCTGAGACCACGAAAGAGCTGTCATCACATCAGAAAGGGAGAAAGTAAACCTATATTTATTTAAAGATGATATGGTTGTATAGAAAATCTATTGGATTCTATAAAAATAGAATAAGTGATTTTAATTAGGTTTCAGGGTATTAGCTCAATATGGAAGTCAGTTGTACCTCTATATACTAGGAACAAACAATAGGTAATTGATAATTTTAAAAAGAATTAAAGGTAGAAAATAGTGTGTAATGTGTATTTATAATATGTAAGACATGTAAGAGCCACAGGATTTGGGGGTTGGGGGTGGGGGTTGAAATTGACAAGCTACTTCTGAAATTCATATGTAAATACATAGAACTTATAATGGCAAAATAACACTGAAAGAGAAAAACAAATTTGAAGGGATATTATTACCTGATATCAAGATTTACTAAAGCTACAGTGATCCGTAGGGAACCCAGGAACTGTACATATGGACAATTGATTTTTGGCATAGGTGCAAAATGAGAAAGGTTAGTCTTTTCAAAAATGGTGATGGACCACTTGGGTACTTATGTGCAGAAAAAATGAGCATCAATCCATACATCATCCCATATACAAAAATGCACTCAAATTGGGTTATATATTTAAATGTGAAACCTACTATTATAAAGCTTTTAGAAAGAAAATGTAGGAGAAAACTTTTGTGGCTTGGGTTAGACACAGATTTCTCATAGATGACTTGAATAGCAAAATCCATGTAAGTAAAACTGATAAATTAGAGTTCATTAAAACAAAACATATCTGCTCTTTGAAAAACACTGGTAATAGGATGAAAAGGCACAAACTGTCTTGTATCTGCTACACCTTTTAAGGGACTCTCAGAAGTCAGTGAGTTGGAGGAGCTGAATTTCTCATATGTTGCTGTTGGGAATGTGAATGGTATAGCCTCTCCAGAAAATAGTTTAGAAGTTTCTTGAAATCTTAACATACACTTACCATAGCACCCAGCAACCCTAGTCCTGGGCAGTCCACAACATAGAATTCACATTGTTCTGGATATCCACATTTATTATATTTCTTTCCTATGGTTGTCATAACAAATTACCATGAAACCGGGTGGGGGGCAGTTAAAATAATAGAAATTTATTCTCCCACAATCCTGGAGGCCACAAGTCCAAAATCAAAGTGTTGCCAAAGCCACACACTCCCTCTAGAACCTCTAAGCAGAATCTGTTCTTTTCCTTTTCCAGCTTCCAGTGATTTTCAGCATTCCTTGCCTTGCAGCCATCTATATCACTCCAACCTTTGCCTCTGTGATCACATTTCCTCCTTTCATCTCTCTGTCTTCTCCTCTTCTGTGTATCTTATAGGATATATGTGAATACATTTAGTACCTGTACCTATAATCCAAGATAAGCTCTCAGGATCTATGCATCAATCACATTTTGGTGTATAAAGTTATGATTACTTTTTGGGTCTATAATGTACTATATGCAGGTTCCAGGGGTTAGGATTGGAATATGCCTTTTTTTAGTGACTGTTTACCTCGCTACTGTCTGCCTTCTGATTCCTCAAATTCAGGATCACCCCATGTGCAAAATACATTTACTGCATACTAACATCCCAGTAGTCTCAGTGCATGGCAGCATCTACTCTAAGTCTAAAATCTCTTGATAATATCATTAGCCCCAAAGCTCCAGTGTCATCATCTAAATTATCCAAATCAGGTATGATTAAGACTCTATATATGATCCCTCCTATGACAAAATTCACCTTGATCTGTGTGGAAAAGGAGGATATAAAGAAAATGAGGCAGAAAAAAATATAGAAAGAAATAAAGATGGAAAACCCCCCAGATTTGTTGAGAGATGCAGTTTAAATCTTCAGAAAGACTAGGAAACACCAAATAGGATTGAGTATGACAAAATCCCAGTTTAAGAACATCATAGGGGCCCCTGAGTGGCTCAGTGGGTTGGGCCTCTGCCTTGGGGTTGGGTCATGGTCTCAGGGTCCTGGGATTGAGCCCCATGTCGGGCTCTCTGCTTGGCGGGGAGCCTGCCTCGCCCTCTCTCTGCCTGCCTCTCTGCGTACTTGTGATCTCTCTCTCTCTGTCAAATAAATAAATAAAATCTTTTTAAAAACCCCAAACATTGTAGTCAACTTTCTGAAAACCATAGTAAATTAAAAATCTTGAACATAGCCAGAGGAAAATAACACATTGTATACAGGGAAATGACATCTCAACAAATTAGTGACTTCTCATCAGAAACCATGGAAGTCCAAAGCAGGGGAATATAATGATTAGAGGACTAAAAGAAAAAAAATTCAAGTGATCAAAAATTCTCCACCCATCAATAGTATCATTCAAGAATGAAGCAATGAGAAATAACAAGGCCAGTGCATTCACAATAAAAATTATGCTAAAGGGAAAATGATAGCAGAGCAAGCTTGGATCTTGTAGAAGTAATGAAATACCTGAGAAATGGTCAGTTTCTAATGGGAAAGGATGATTTTTCCCATTTAAAATTTTCTTCTTTTTTAAATTTAAATTCAGTTAGCCAACACCCAGTACATCATTAGTTTCAGATGTAGAGTTCAGTAATTCATCAGTTGCAGATAACACCCAGTGCTCATCATATCACGTGCCCTCCTTAATGCCTGTCACCCAGTTGCTCCCCATTTTAATTTATTTAAAAATATATAGGAATGTTAGAATGATAGTATTTATGTATATGAAGTTTTTATGTCATTTTCTGGGGATTATATCATGTGTTCATGTAATACATATGATAAATATAGCATGATGAACCTATAGTGCTGATGTGGAAGCAGATATATGGAACTATACTGTTTCAGGGTTCAACGTGCTATATCTAAAAGACAATAATTCAGTTAACATGGATTTCTAAAAAATGTTCAGTTAATTCGAAAGTAAGTGGACAATGAGGAACAGAGGCACAAGAAACTGGATAAACAAAAAACAGATACTAAATGGTACATCAAAATTCAACCATAGTATAATAATTATATTAAATATTAATGTACTTTAGTCTAAAGGAATTGTCTATTAGAGATTCACTTTTCATATAGAGACATTAATATAATGATAGTACAAGCATGTTAAAAGATATATCATGTAGATGATAAATACAATAATGTCAGAAACTTGGCCATATTAATATCAGCTAAAATAGGTTAAGATGGAGCCTGTATCTAGAGATCCTTCATTATGTTCAAAAGTCAAATTATCAGGAAGATTTAAATATGTACTACCTAAACCTGAGTTTAACAGTTCTTTCTCAATATTTGATAGAACAAATAGGGTGAATAGGGTCAAATATCTGAGAACCATATTAGCCATATTAACAGGTAAGCAACTAATCTTCGGTATATTTACGTATATGTTGTATACTATATATGTTATATATAATAGCATATTACATATAGTTTATAATTTACTATACTATATTATAACACACCTTCAGTTTATTTGTATGTTTTAACTATGACATCACATATACTCTGAGTGATTAAAAAACAGTGGATAATAGAAGGGATGTAAACCCCAAACATTTATTATTGATGGATTTAGTTGGGAATCACTGTGCAGAGCAAGACAGTACAGGCTTGATGAGCAGCTTGATTCTAGTCCTTCCCATCAGCAGATGGAATCTTACCTTGGGTGGGAGTGAACCAGATTGTTCAGTTACTAGCCATGATTTGTTTGTGTAGCTCTTAGCCCTAAATGAAGGGATATCTGCAATCTGCCATGTGGTCTTCCTCATGGCAAACCACATGAGGTTTGGTCAGGACATTGGCAGTCGCCAGAGTGTCAGCAGTATTGTTTAAAGCAGGCTCAGTGAATTGGGGTAAATTGGAGGGGGAGACAAAGCATGAGAGACTGTGGACTCAGAGACAAACAGGCTTTTGGAGGGGAGAAGGGTGGGGAGATGGTGAGCCTGGTGGTGGGTATTAAGGAGGGCACGTATTGCATGGAGCATTGGGTGTGGTACATAAACAAAGAATCTTGGAACACTGAAAAAAAAAAAAAAGCAGGTTCAGCAAACTTTTTCTGTAAAGGGCCAGTAGTAAATATTTAAACTCTGCATTGTATATATTCTCTGTACTCCCCTTTGCCATCATAGTACAAAAACATCATAGAGAATACATCAACAGGTAGATATGATGGGCCCAGAGCTATAGTGACCCGTCAATTAAAACAGAAGTAACAGCTTTCCATTATCCTACTGTGCTGATCGGGTTTTGCTTCATTGGTCCTGGCAGAGTTTTTGCTGGGGTTGCACACCTGCCACAGGCTAGTGGACACCGTCAGCCTTCATCTTAGGCAAGCCATCAGGGAATCAGGCACAGGGGTTTAGAGGAAGTTGTGTGAACCAGGGGTCTATTGAACCAGCGCCGTTGCTTAAGGCAGGTGGAGAAGCTGATAAAGTAGCTGTGAAAACAAGATGCTGCTTCTAGGATGGGGCTGGAACATACTCTGGAATATACCATTTCCATTTGACTAGCAAGCTCTGTTGGGCCTTCACCACCATGTTCATCATCAAGTTTGAGTTGACCCAACCCAGTGTTGGTCTCGAAAATCACAAGGGCTCATGGGTCAGCTGTTCATTTTCAAGAACTGAATAGCAGGTTGGTAGCCACCATCTGAAAAAGGGCATGTATTTGGTTGCTGGATCAGGCAGGTGGCGATGTTGTACTGGGATAACACCTGAGTATTTCACCAGCCATTAAGTCACTACCTAACTTTTCCTACTGGGATTCTGTTGTTTTTATTGTGTAACATGGGAAGGAACTGGAAGCCCAGTAGGTGGTCTCTTGTGCGCTTTCCCCATTGCTATTTCATTCTGCATGGCAGAGGATATACCCTCTGACACTTACAAGCATGTAAGTTAAGCCATTAATACCAGTTACACGTTCATCAACAGCTCAGCAGTAGTCCTACTAGGTCACTTTAGCTTTTCTTCCCTACATTTGCTTACACTTTCTTCCAGGGTATTCTCTGGGGCACCCTGCCCCCCCCCCCCCAACAAGGACAGGGACTACTTTTCCCTGCAGAAGAACACAGACTAATGTATTCAATGTGCACATGTCCGTTGTTCCAGTGACAGTTGCCAGGTGGTCACATTATCCTCCATCTTGTTGGCAGGGGAGGCAGATACTCTGGGGGCAGCCAGAAGTGTTGGCCTTCCTCTCACTTGACCAAGTGATTGTTCCCAGTGTGGGTGCCACTTATTTCCCCATGGGCAGTAGTGCTACTTCCAGCATCCTGCGAGTGTCCAGACATCACCACCCTTTTGTTCTCTGCCCACACTCCCAACGTTGCCGAACCTCACCCCTGCAGCCTCTGGCATCTTGGATACCTCTCATCCTTGTTACCCCTCAAGTTCAGGTTGCAGCAGGAGCCAGACCATGTTAGCACTGCTGGCTCTGTGGTGTGTGTGAGGCATTGTATTAACTTTTTTTTAGTTCAGATTTTTATTGAAATAATTGTAGATTCATATAGACTTGTAAGAAATAGTACTAAGAGATCTCGTGTACGCCTGATGCAGTTTATCTCAATGGGTAATGTATTGCAAAACTAGGTAAAACTAGATTATATCACAACGAGGATATTGACACTGGTACAATCCATGATCTTTTTCAGGTTTCACTAGGTTTACTTATACTTGTTTGTGCATTTGTGTGTTTGTGTGGAAATGAGTGTGTATGTGTGTGTCTAGTTCTGTACAATTTAATCACCTGTGTAGGTTTGTGTGTCCATGAGGATACTCAACCATTCCCTCACATTGCCTTTTTATGAGTAGACCTAACTCACATGGGTTCATACATTCACCTGCACAGTTTTTAGTTTGGGGCTATTATGAATATATTACATGAGCATAATTTTTATTTCTCTGGCATAGGTGCCCAAGAGTGTAGTTGCTGGTTCTGATGATAATTGCCTACTGCTTATTAGCATTAGCTCATTTTTCAGTTTTTGGCACTTAGAAGAGTGTAAAACATCTAAAAAACTTTCCATAAATATTTACTGACTAAATGAATGATTATGAAGAATTCACAGGGGGAGCAAGGAGGCAGATAGGCTAGAGGGTATGTGTAGATTATCCATCTTTAACACATTTCCTTTCTAAGCCACTTATTCCCAAGCAAACTTTTATTGCCATTAACCTTGTCATGATAGTCGGAATTATAACATTTTAATGAAAGTATCTATATCAATTTTGAAGGATAAAATTATTGAAATGTAGTGTTGGGAATCTCTCTAGAACTTGTATATTAATTCTCAAGCAAGTAACCTTTTTTATGTATTTTCATGTAAGTTTTCATTAAATATAACATCATCTGAGGGCTTGGACCTTGGCCAGTTAGTTTTTGATATATGGGACTTGTCTTTATGGCTTTGGTTGCCATTCTTACGGGCTTCTGAAACTATAATACTCTTGGATTGCAGACTTTCTATCCAAGTACTGTCTGCTTTTGGGTTTTCCTTTTCCCCTGCCCTTTTTTTTTAAGAGAATTGGAAAACAAATTGGTATTTGAATCATAGGTGTATGTTTGGCTACAGAAAGAAAATCACATTTAATGATGGTTTTAAAAAAATCAGGGTTTATTTTTGTCATGTTATAAGAATGCTGTTGTTGGTTTGATACAGTTATTGGACAATGTCTTTGTGAGTTTTTTTTTCTTTCCCTTGGGTTGGCTTTATGTAATTGCCATTCTTGCGGGCATTGTTTCTGAATTCAAGGCACTAAGGTGGGGAGTATGGGCGGGGAGTATGAGCAGCCTCAGTGATGTTAATTTCTTAAATCAGGAAGCAAATACTTTCCTGGAATCCTGCAAAATAGCATCCTGCTTCTGTCTGACTGATCATAGCTGTGTCAACACTTCCTGTTGGAGAGGCTGGGCTAGCACATATGAAGCACCTGGTGTCAGGTGAGGGAGGGAGGATTGGAGATGGGTGTTCGATTTGCCATCTGCTAATCATGTTCATATAACCATCACTGAAGTCAAGCTACACAACATTTTCATAATTCCAGAAAACGTCCTACAATTTTTTTCAATCTTCTGCCTCACTCTTGTCCTAGGCAATCGTTGCTATTACTTTATTTAAAAAAAAAACAAAACACAAAAAAACCCAAGACTTCTTTTTATGCTTTCTAACATTTGGTACAGAATTAGGGGGACTGCCATTTTTGGTCACTTTATTCTATGGCTCTGTATTACAGGCCTTAGGTCAGTAGCAGAGTCCTTATCTGAGTGTTCTGAAACTACAGATTTCTTGGTCATGTCTCTCTCACCTCCCAGTACCTATAGAATCACAATCCTGAAGGTAGGACCAACTTATTTGCACTTCTTACAAGTAACTTAGGTGCTTCTTTTCACACCAAAGTTTGAGGAACTTTGTTTTAGATTTTAGGATGTTAAAATAATCCTATACTTTGGAGCGCCTGGATGGTTCAGTTGGCTAAGTGTCTGACTCTATTTTGGCTCAGATCATGATCTCAGGGTTGTAAGATTGAGCCCTGCATTGGTCTCTGTGCTGGGCATGGAACCTGCTTGGGGTTCTCCCTCTTCCTCTCCCTCTTCCCCCACTTCCCTCACAAAAGAAAAAAATAATAAACCTATATTTTTATTTCCATTATTAGTTAATTGGGTTTTGGTGATGAATTTGTGGTATAAATTGAAGCCCTGTAAAATGCTGAATTCTATATCTTAGATGCTTAAATGGGGTACCACTTAATTCTAGTGCTCAAATAATCTTGTACCATATGTAATTTGAATTCAACCTGTTTTGTGAATTAAATATACATTTGGAGTGGGTTTTTTTTAGGTCTTGATAAAATGGGCATAATTGTTTTGTGTGAGTGTATGTGTGCTATATTAGATTTGGTTGCTCCAGATATTGTTGTTTTGGATTATTAAATCAACAAAATACTTAAAGAAGGATAATCCAGTTTGCCAAAAAATATTTATATAAATTAGAATTATGTATATTTTAAGGAATAAGTATATTTGCTTTGTAGAGGCCTAATGGTTTCTGATAGCTAAATTTTACATCATTACAATAAAAAACAAGTGTGAGATGTTATCAATATGCCAAATAATACAGGAACCATTTAATGAACAATAAATTATATAACCTAATATAAATTTGCAAAACATTTAATTAAGCAGGCTGTATTTTTAAAATTCATATCCCGTTAGTTAAGAATCCTGACATTTGTATGCTTAAAAGCTCTAAATTGATTACAGTGAGTGTCTAATGAGTAGTCCCATACTACTTTAGGTACTCTGCTTGATTTTTCCCTTATCATTTTATGCCACACTTCTTTGCGGACTGGAGGGAAACTTAATAATAAGAACATCTGGTTATAGTGTTTCCCCATATTATACTGTATTCACTCATTTACCCCAGCCTCAGATGTGAAGTGAGCCGAGATGGGCACGATAAGATGCTGGCTTAGGCTTCTTAGCAGTTGCTTATCTTCTTTTGAGCCTAGAATAATAGAGACATCTCAAAGAACCAAAGGACAGGTAAATGAAACCACAAACTATAAAAAGAGGCTATAGAACTTACCTTTCAATGAACTAACTAGTTTTTTCATTTTCTTAAATAACAGCTTTATTGAGACATACTTCACATACATAAAGTTCACCCTTTTAAAGTGTACAGTTTTGTGGCTTTTGGTATACAGACTTGTATATCAATCACTATTTTATTTTATTCCAGAACATTTTCATTACCCCAGAAAGAAACCTGGTACCTATGAGTGACTGCTCCCCGTTCCCTTCTCCCTGACCCCTCGCAATTGTTAACCTATTTTCTGTCTCTATGGATCTGCTTATTTTTTCCATTTCATATAAATGGAATTAGATAACAGGTAGCCTTTTCTGTCCTCTTTCATTTTACATAGTATTTTCAAAGTTCATCTTGTAGCATATATCAGAACTTTATTACTTTTTGTAGCTGAATAATATTCCCTTGTATGTATAGAGCACATTTTTTCCATTTATTAGTTGATAGACATTTGGGTCGTTTCCATTTTTGAATTCTAAGGAATACTTCTATGAACATTAGTGTGTAGGTTTCTCTTTGAACATGTTTTCATTTCTCTTGGGTATCTAAGGATGAAAGTCTATGTTTAGCTTTTAGAGGAATTCCAGGTGGCTGCACCATTTGCTTTTTTCCCAGCAGTGTATGAGGGTTCATGTTTCTTTCTCCACATCCTCATCAGCACTTATTTTTTTTTTTTATAACCACTCTTTTCAGTACGAAATGGTATCCCGTTGTGTTTTTTATATACATTTCCCTAATGATTAAGGATGTTGAGCATCTTTTCATGTGCTCTTGGCCATTTCTGTATCTTCTTTGGAAAAAAGACTCTTTTTTTTTTTTTTTGCTTATTTTTAATTGAATTATGTGTCTTTATGTTGTTGAGTTGAAAGACTTATTTAAGTATTTTACATGCTGGACCCTTATCAGACATATTATTTAGAAATATTTTCTCATACTCTCTATGGTTGTCTTTTTTTCTTTTTTCTTTCCTTAAAGATTTTATTTATTTATTTATTTAACAGAGAGAGAGAGAGAGAGAGAGAGAGAGATCGCAAGTAGGCAGAGAGGCAGGGAGAGAGGAGGGGTGAAGCAGGCTCCCTGCTGAGCATTGAGCCTGTGGGGCTAGATTCCAGAACCCTGAGATCATGCAGAGGCTTAACTCACTGAGACACCCAAGTGCCCCTATGGTTGTCTTTTTATTTTTTTGTAGTATTCTTTGAGACAGGAAAGTTTTAAATTTTGAATAAGTACAGTTTATCTACTTTGTCTTTTGTTGCTTGTAGATGGTCCTAAATAAGAGTCTAGTTCGGAGTGTAATATAGTAACCTGTTGGAGTGATGATAGTGGTTTAGTGTATGTCGTTAGCAATAAAAATAGAGATGTTTGAACATAGTAGGGATGTATTTTTATGGTAATTATGATAATTACAGTAAACATCTTTGTTTAATGCTTACTAAGTGATAGGCAGTGTTCTACGTGCTTTACATGTTAATTCATTAAATCTAAAACCCCAGGAGACTTGCATTATTGTTCCCATTTTGCAAATGAAGAACGGTAAGGCAGAGAGTTGTTAACTAAGTTTTACATGGCTGTGTAGCTAGTAACTGACATATTTGCCATTACAGGCTGCCTGTAGGGAAAGCCTGTAATCACATGTAAATGCTTTATACTTATAGTGCTACTTCCATGTCTTTTCACTATCTTGTATAATATTGAAGTATTATTTTATATTTCAAATTGGTTATTCTTATCCAGTGAAAAATTATATGTATATGTGTATGCATATGTCTTTATGTATCTATATTTGTGTTTATGTGATACACACACACACATAAATATACACATAAATATCTATACATACCTTTCTATGTATTGAGATGTCCAGGATAATTTGAAATAGTTATCTCCAGGTTGTAGGGCTTATATGTATATGTGTGATTTTTTTTTTCCAACTCAGATGACTTACTTCAGTAGTTATGTATTAATGTTGAATTGAATACTGCTATATTCATCTTGAAGACAATACAGAATCTCTGCTTGCTGTTGGTTTAGAAAAGAACTATAATCTCATTGGTTTCATGTTCCTAACTAGTATCTTGCATGGTTTCTTCTTATGGGGAAGGCTTTCTTTGTAGTTTTCCCTCTCTTTACTGTGGAGTATCTTGCAAACCATAGGAATAATATTGACCTGAGGGTCTTACTGTGTTTTTGACTTTGACTTTAGATTTCCTAAGTCCTTTCTGCTTTGAAGATTATGATGATTTGACAAATTTACATTTACTACCGTGGTGGTGGTATAAAATGGTCAGCAAACTGTGGTCCATTGGCCATATGTGGCCCTCTGTCTGTTTTTGTACATCTCATGAGTCAAGAATTATTTTTATAAACATATAAAGCCTTGGGATCTATTTGATGATAATAATACTAGCTTTGAACCTCAAATAAACAAACTCTTATCTCCTATAAAAAATAGATTCCATTCTTCTTATTAGTAGACTTACATTACAAAAAATTCTATTCAGTAAAAATTTTGTCAAAATTTGTTTTCTTTCTTGTTATTCTAAGTACCTACATAGTATCCTCAGTTTTGCTTTCTTGCCTGCAAAGCCTAAGATTTTACTCTCTGGCCTCTTACTGAAAAAGTTTGCTGACCCTTTCTCTGGAAGAAACCTGTACTTGTCCCATGTTCACATTCATTCTCTTCTCCAGCTACATACCAGTGTGAAATGCTAAGTCGGAGCCATACGATCTGTCTTTTGCTGTCCACATCTGCTTGAGTGAGTCAATTCCTGAGTTTCAGAATAGTAAATAGTTCTTAAAAAATTACAATTATCTAAATATGCTTGCTTTCTAAATTTGAGGGTAGGTGTTTGGATAGTACGTTTTTGGTACCTGTACTCGTTTAGTTTAAACTTCTAACAATTGCTTGATCTGTACTTGGTAAATGTTATTTGCCATGATTATATGGTACTGTATCACTAAATCAGAGATATACCTCCCATGTAGCTTCCCTGCTTTGTGATGAGAAAAATCTTTACTAGAAGTATCATTCCAAAACTGACGTCCAAAAATCATGCAGATGATGTCATCATTTTATTACTAGTTTGCCATTACATATAGTCTTTCCTGTCTTTATTTATTTATTTATTTATTTATAGTCTTTCCTGTCTTTAATAGTGTAGTGAAAAACCCCCCACCTTGTTTGATAACACCAACAGTTATATCATTTTGCATTTTGTGAGTAGGCGACTTGTTATCCTCTGTGTTATTTAAAGGATTAAACTCTCTCTGTTTCTTGACAGCTAATGTCTTCTCTGTTCATTTAAGTATCCTGATATGTCCTCAAGGTCATAGAGCAGAATCAGTTCTCTAAGAGCAGTTTTCTAAGTAAGCACTGAGGTGGAATTCTGTCTTCCTGCCTTGATACGGATTGTTAGCGCCACTTCGTATCACAAGTATTTTTAAAATGAAAGAAGGAAACTTCTTTTCACTGACAGACCAGGAAGCAGTCTTGATTACAAGTGTTTTGGACAAGGTTTTAGATAACGTGATTTAGTTGCACTGTGGATGGGACATAAATTACTCAATAAGTCTACAGGTTTTTTTTTTTCTTTATATATTTGATTCTGGCTCATGTTAATGCATTTGATAGTATGATATTAAATGTGTATGGAACTGTTTTTCTTTTCTCTTGCTTCTGCTATTTATACTTTTCTTTTTCTTTTTGGCCTGCTCCTTACACTTTCTCTTGCTTTTTCATAAGTCAGTTTAGCTGGAAGTTATTGTAGGCAAATTACAGAGGTAAACCACTTGTGAACTGGCTTTTTATTCATAATTCTAGAATCCCTGGGAGTTAAATTTGTCAGTTTTCAGTAGATTCTTTAATTATAACATTAATATGTCATTAGGACATATTTCACAATGATTGAAATGGGCAGGCATATGGTTGAATTTTGGGTTTCTCCATGCAGTGATAGTTTTGTCTAGCAATAGTCTAGCAATGAAGTATCTTGTCTTTATCTATAAGACTATGATTTCTTTTTTATTTCAAAGGTCCTGGGCTCTTTTAGAGACTTGTACTTTGATGTGTACTTATAGCTTTTGTTGGTGGACTATTTCCGGAGTAGCCATCAGAATTTTCATCTGAATTTAGGTTTATTTGAAGATCTAATATATTGGAAAGTGTGGGCTTCTCTGACTGCCAAAGGAGTTTTACTTAGCTCATATTATAAGGATAGCTAATATGCCACATATTAATATATATGTGTACATACATATATACATTTTCTTTTAAAAAAACATTAAACTTTTAAATGTTAAAAAACATTTATTTGTGAGAGAGAGAGAGATTGGGCATGTGCACAGGAGGGTGGGGAGGGAGAGGCAGTGAAAATCCCAAGCCAGTGTGGAGCCCCACATGGGGCTTGATCCCACGACCCCATGACCCTAAGAGAGGGACGCTCAACCGACTGCACCACCCAGATGGCCCTACTTGAATTTCTTTTTAAGAATGAAAGTAAATGAGCACATTTTTGTTCAACTTGTCACATTTTTGTTCAAGTAGTACATTGAGTTTGCTAATCTGAAAGTAATGGAACGGTGGCTCAGTGGGTTAAGCCTCTGCCTTCAACTCAGGTCATGATCTCAGGGTCCTGGGATCGAGCCCCGCTTGGGGCTCTCTGCTCGGCAGGGAGCCTGCCTCTCCCTGTCTCTGTGCCTGCCTCTCTGCCTACTTGTGATTTCTGTCTGTCAAATAAATAAATAAAATCTTAAAAAAAAAAAAAAAGTAATGGAACTTCTATATTCGGCACCTGATAAGTATCATACAAATTAGTAACTAACTTTCCCTAAATCAAGTCTGTGTCCAGCCACTTGTAAATAAAATTTTCTTTTGAACATAGTTGCACTCATTCATTTACATATTTTCTGTGGCTACTTCCACACTAGAAGGACAAGAGTTGAGTAGTTATAGCAGAAAATAGAGACTGGATGGTCTGCAAAGTTTGTCAACCACTAGAGATATATGAGTGTGTGTGTGTGTGTGTGTGTGTGTGTGTGTGTGTGTGTGTGTGAGATTAGGGTGTTTTGATACATTTTCTCTTCTGCATTCCACTTTTACATAAATTTCCTTCAGCTTCCCCTTATCCCTACTGCAAATCTACTTCCCTACATTTCTCTCCCAGAATCATCCTTCTAAATTTGAAATCTTGACTCCATTCTTTCTTTCTTTCTTTCTTCCTTTTCTTTTTTTTTAAAGATTTTATTTATTTATTTGACAGAAAGAGAGAGAGAGGGAAAACAAGCAGGGGGAGTGGGAGAGGGAGAAGCAGGCGGGAGAGGGAGAAAGCAGGCTTTGTGCCAGGCAGGGAGCCTGATGTGGGGCTAGATACCAGGACCCTGGGATCATGACCTGAGTCGAAGGCCGACGATTAACAACTGAGACATCCAGGTGCCCCTTAACTCCACTGTTTCCTAAGTAAAATTCAAATACCTCTTGCTCTGGCTTTTGCCAAGTCTGATTTAAAAAAAAATTTTTTTTTGGATATGCTGAACTACTTGCTCATCATTTCCATCTTCTATCTATGCATTTATATCTAATGTAGAATATCTGAATGTATCTAAATTGGAGTGCCTTCTCTCCTTCTCTGTATTTCCTATGTCAAAACTTATTTCCAGAATCCAGGCCCTTCCTACACCTCCACCTTCACCATCTCCTTTTTACCTTTCACAGAAACTTCATATATTTCTTCCTTTTTCTTAGCACTGTGCCTGATACATAAGACAGATACTTCACTTTGTTTATATTACATTCTCACAAATTTCTTACATGTCTTTTTCCCCTGTTAGGCTGTGAGCCCAAAGATAGATTCTTTCTTTCTTTCTTTCTTTCTTTCTTTCTTTCTTTCTTTCTTTCTTCGTCTTCGTCTTCGTCTTCGTCTTCTTAATAAAAATCTTATGCACAGAAAAGAACAAGCAGATGTGTGCAGAGTTGTTCCTTCAGATCATGAGACTATGTCTGGCTCCTTCAAGCTTTTCCCAAAGATTGTTTCTTATTCACCTTTTTATTTCTAGTGCTTAGCATGAAACCTAATGAACATTTGTTCAGTGAAGGATTGGATTAATAACTGCACCTACACTGTATAATGTTTATTTTTATTTTTACTATTTTATGCTTCTTAGAAGGCAAATAAATTTAGAGAAATAAACCTGACTCATATATATATATTTGTAGATCTATAGGGTCTACTGCCTATAGGGAAACTGCCTAGGTTCTGATTTTTGACTTGGCACTCGTGCTGCAAGAGACAGAATTCCTGATAGGGAGTTTTGATCAATATTCACCATGAAACTCATCTGTAGAATAAAATTTTTAATTTATAACTTAATATGAGGTAAATTTGGTAACAAGGCAGATGTTTATATTTAAATCTGGTGATATGTGTGATACTAGATAAATCCAAATTGTTTCTTTTTTTTCCCCTCTCCTTTTTTAAAAAATTTAAATACCATTAACATATTAATCCAAATAGTTTCAATCCTGTTTGTGTTTTTCCCTATCCATTTCTAGGTACAAGACATCTGCTTCAGCCATGACTGTCGCTGGGTTGTGGTCAGTACTCTCCGGGGGACTTCCCACGTTTTCCCCATCAATCCTTATGGCGGCCAGCCTTGTGTTCGAACACATATGTCACCACGAGTTGTGAATCGTATGAGCCGTTTCCAGAAAAGTGCTGGGCTGGAAGAAATTGAACAAGAACTTACATCTAAGCAAGGAGGTCGCTGTAGCCCTGTTCCAGGTCTATCAAGTAGCCCTTCTGGATCACCTCTGCACGGTAAACCAATTTTTTCTCTCCCTACTGAACCCTACCATTCTTCTCTTGTTATCTTTATGTTTTGAGATCTGGGCTAAAATAATTAAAACATTTTCCCCCCTCATCTGTTCATGCAAAGAGAAGATCTTAGGCTCATTTGGGGACATTCTTAAATTTATTAAGTAACTTAATAAATTGAAGCCAGTACAGGAATGATGATCTCTGCCATGTTAACTTTTCTAATATCTAAGGCGTACTTTGTGTCACATGTATGGAATATGAAATTTAGATTATTTTCATAAATTTATAGATTAAATCACATACCTATAGATTTTTTCAGAAAACTTTGTATTTAACCAGAGTTGGTACTATAGCTCATTAAGAAATATTCATTGTTGGAGGAATAGCTGCCAATTATGTGTTTTAGACCAGCATTTGCATTTTATTTTAAAAATATATCACCATGGGATTACACTTGTGAGATTAATTCATGTTATTCTGTGTAGTTTTACTTTATGTATTTCCATTGCCCTTACATCTTCTATTATACAAATATGCTTCTATTTATTTATTTATCTATCCTTTTTACTATGTATTTGGCAGGCTTGTGGTTTGATTTATTATATATAGTGATGCAATGAAAATTTTTGTACTTGTTTCTTCATGCAAATGTGTACTCATTTTTTTAATGAAAATGCTGGATATGTATGTGAATCTTGACCTTGGTAGATAATTATGGAATGGTTGTACCATTTTATTCCCACTGGAATAACACAAAGTTATTTGTTTACATTAAATGACATTTTTTCTAAAGCATTGCAGGTTCTTGACAGATGACCAATTTATGTTTTTAAGAATAGGGAATTTTAGGGGCGCCTGGGTGGCTCAGTGGGTTAAAGCCTCTGCCTTTGGCTCAGGTCATGATCCTGGGGTCCTGGGATCGAGCCCCACATCGGGCTCTCTGCTCAGCAGGGAGTCTGCTTCCTCCTCTCTCTCCAGCTTCTCTACCTGCTTGTGATCTCTGTCTGTCAAATTAAAAAAAAAAAAAAAATAGGGAATTTTAGCTAGAGAGATTATGGTTATTACAGAAATCAGTTTTCATTTATTCAGTTGATCTTAACTTTATATAATGTAAAAGTAACTATTTTAAGTTGTTAACTTATTTTATTTTTATTAAAAATTTTTTATTATGTACATCATTAGTTTTTGATGTAGTGTTCCATGATTCATTGTTTGCGTGTAACACCCAGTGTTCCATGCAATATGTGCCCTCCTTAATATCCATCACCAGGCTCACCCATCCCCCAACTCCCCTGCCCTCTAAAACCCTCAGTTTGTTTCCTGGAGTCCATAGTCTGTCATGGTCCGTTGCCCCCTTTGATTTTCCCCCTTCATTTTTCCCTTTCTTCTCCTAATGTCCTCCATTATATTCCTTATGTTCCACAAATAAGTGATACCATATGATAATTGTCTTTCTCTGTTTGACTTATTTCACTTAGCATAATCTTCTCCAGTTCCATCCATGCTGATGCAAATGTTGGGTATCCATCCTTTCTGATGGCTGAGTAATATTCTGTTATAAATATGGACCACATCTCCTTTATCCATTTGTCTGTTGAAGAGCATCTCAGCTCCTTCCACAGTTTGGCTATTGTGGACATTTCTGCTATGAACATTGGGATGCATCTGCCCCTTCTTTTCACTACATCTGTATTTTGGGGGTAAATACCCAGAGAGCAATTGCTGGGTCATAGGGTAGCTCTACTTTTAACTTTTTGAGGAACCTCCATACTGTGTTTCCAAAGTGGCTGTACCGACTCGCATTCCCACCAGTAGTGTAATAGGGTCCCCTTTTCTCCATAACCTCTCCAACATTTGTTGTTTCTTGTCTTGTCAATTTTTGCCATTCTAACTGGTGTGAGGTGGTTAGTGACTCAATGGAATGTTCCAATATGAGAATTATTGGGATCCCTGAGGCGGTAAAGATAGAGAGAGATCTAGAAGATATATTTGAGCAGATCATAGCTGAGAACTTCCCTATTCTGGGGAAGGAGATAAGCATTTGTGTCCAAGAGGCAGAGAGGACCTCTCCCAAAAGGGATCTATTTAAATGTTAACAACTTCATGGCATTTAGTGCATTCACGGTGATGAACCAGCACTTCTAACTAGTTGCAAAATGTTTTCCTCACCCAAGAAGAATGCCATGTGTTCTTTAAAAAAAAAAAAAAAAGATTTATTTACTTACTTGAGAGAGAGCATGCATGAACATGGTGCAGAGGAATGGAGAGAGAGAATCTTAAGCAGACTTTGCATTGAGTGGAGAACTCAACTCGGGGCTTGATCATATGACCTTGAGATTATGACCTTGAGCCAAGACCAAGAGTTGGACGCTTAACTGACTGTGCCAGTTCCTCTGTTCCTCTCTACCAGGCTCCTAGCAACCACCAATCTGCTTTCCATTTCTATGGACGTACCTATTCTGGATATTTCATATAACTGTAGTCATACAATATGTGATCTTTCATTTCTGGCTCATATGATGTAGTATGTGTTTGAGGTACAGCCACATTATATTATTTATCAGTACTTCATTCCTTTTTATGCCCGAGTAATATTCTACTGTATGTATATACTGGTATTTTATCATTTCTTCCAGTGAAGGATATTTGGGTTATTTCCACCTTTTTACTGTTTTGAATAGTGCTATTGTGAACATGCATGTGTAAGCATTTCTTTGAGTACTTCTGTGGTTCTTTTGACTATATACCCATCCTTATTTGTTCTAGTTTCTGTTTAAACATATCTTTTTGTAATACCTAATCAATCCTAGATATGTATTTTTTGTAGGAAGTTTTAAGATAGACTGAAAGCATATATGGTAAATGGATTCTGGGGAGAAATTCTATAACAAAAAAATTTAAGACTTCTGTTTTCTTCTTAGATAATGCTTTATGCTTTGGCCCCATTATTTTTATAAAAACAGTTGTTATTTATGTTTATTTAATTTAACTAGTGACCTATGATCTTCAAAGTTGAAAATCTTTTAGAATCAGTTGTAGGTGAAAACAGTCATTTTAAAAAGCATTTGGAATTTTAAAAAAAGCTTAATTAGTAAGCTATGGAATATTTGTATTTTCAGCCATTTGCAAGAAGTTTTACTTTAGAAGCAATTAAACTTTTAGGTATAACTATTTTGTCATATAATTAGCTCATAATATAGATTCTTTGAGGACCTTTCTCTTTGTGTTGAGTTTATTGCTTCAATTAAATTTCACCAAACACTTTATGGAGAAGGATTCAGAATGCATGTGGGGCAACTAAGTTGACCAGAGAACAGATATAATAGTAAAAAAAGTAGGAAAGATTTTTAGTCCTTACATTTATATGTATTCAGAAAGTCTTCTTTTTTTTTTTTTTTTTCAGAAAGTCTTCTTTTGAGCTTCTTTTTTCTTCCTGTTCTTGTTTCCCTGTTAAGCTTACCACATACCAGGTTTTGTGCTAGGCTTTGGTTATTTGTACACAAAAATTTGAGGTAATCTCTGCTCTTGTGTATCTTCTAGTCCAAGGGAAAAAGGCTGAAATTAAATGACCACGAACAAAAAACTTTCAGTGTGTTTTTGTAGAAGGGTGCGAGATGCCAGTCAATTAAAGATTTGTCATTTGTGAAAGAACACATAGTTGAAGAACAATACTCAATTTCTGAGTGAAAATATATGATTTTCCTTCAGCTTGATTGCTTTCACAGCTCTCTTCCTTTTTTTGCATGAAGCTAACAGAAGGTATCTCAGAGAAGAGATTATACTGTTTTGCAGTAGTGCTGTACTTAACATTCCCTTTGAAAGATGGAATTTCAGGAGGCATTTTCCTCCTGGTGACGTGTTAAAATTTTATTATGTTGGAATGTCACCCCATTATTCTGTATAGTATTTCTTATTTTTAAAGCGTAGACATTCGAGTGATGGTCATTTTTCTCCATGTTCTTTTTGTGTCTTACTGTCAAAACAAAATGGGCATTGTTGTTGGTTAGTTCTAAAAATGATGTATTTACAGTTGTGTGGATAAACAGTCTGATGCTGGTCAAAAAACAATGTAAACCTTTGAACAGGGAGGGATTCATCTTGAAAATGAATCATGCTTTGGCGGTATTACCGTTGTTTGTCTGTGCTCTTTTTAGCAAAGTAAAGGAAACTGTTAAATAACAGTTGATATAGGGATATTTCCTTTTTACTTTCTGGAGTCAATCCAGTTTAGGTTAGGGTTATTTTATCTATTTGCCTTTTTTTTTTTTTTAACTTAACAGAGGATGTTTATTTATTTGAAATATATTCTCTCTAAATATCTCCTTCATTTCCTATCTTGTTGCCTAGACTTTAGTCTCTTAAGTTAAGAGGGTTCTTAACTTAAGATCCATAAACATGCATAGGGAGAAATTCTTTTGTTGTGTTTAGTATCCTCTAACAAAAATTAAGCATTTCTTTTTATTTTGAATATAGACAACACACGATAGTAATATTAGTTGTATTTGTGACATTGTTACTGATAAAAACACATTTTCATATCACATTATATTAAAAAATGTATCTTGAAATGTTTTCAGTTACTGAACATATTTTGAAATATTATGTTTATCATTGCTTTGTAGTTATGTTATATAATAATATTACTGATTTAAGTATTTATTACATATAATACTATAACAGAACTTAATTTTTAGCATATATTGATGACAATGCTTCTACATATATAATTGTTTTTTTGTAATTCTATGCATTTATAAGTATTATTCTGAAAAAGAGTCCACAGGCTTTCCCAGACTGTCCAAGTAGTCCTTGACACAAAAATGATTAAGACTATCTGATCATCATTTCTTACCTCATCTGTTTCAATAGACTTCATCCCTTTATGACTATCACAAGCATTTTCCTTGTTAAACATAAATATGATCTGCTTAAAATCTTTCTCTCTGTGTCTCATCATTCTTTTAGAACATTAGAGAAGACCACCTTGTTTCTAACTTCTTGTCCTACCATACCTTATTTTTTGTACCTTTCCCTGAATATGCCACATGTATTCATTTCTTGGCCTCTTTCCTATTTTTATACTTTTCTCTACTTGCAGTAATTATTACTCCCCCCTTGATTGCCTACTGAAACCCCGTTTCATTTTGATCCAGCTAAAAATATTACTTCACCTCTTAAGCCTCTCTTAAAAATCTCCCGATGTTGTGTCATCTATATCAGCTTTGATATTGGTACTCTGAACATACTTTGAACATATTATAATATGTTACTTGTTCATTGACATGTCCTGTTAGGTTGACCTCCATGAAGATAGGGTCTTTTCCTTGTTTGTATTTTGTATCTTGACACTTTGCTTATTGATAAAATGTAGACTCTAAGGCTTTGAGCCAAAGTTTTCAAACATCTTTAGATGTTCTAATAAAAACAATTTAGATTTAAATCATTACTTGCCAGATAAAAGCTTTTTATTCATGCTAACACTGCTTTTTATTTTAACATCTGTGAGATAATATTCATTTATTCAACAACTACTAATTAGTATTTACTATGTCCAGGCACTCTTCCTGAGCCCTAGTATAGCAGTGAACCAAAGAGGAAAACATCCCTGTTCCCATGAAGCTGACTTTCTGGTGGAGTGATATGAACAATGAACAGGATGGATGGGTGGATGAATGAGTTGGGAGGTAGTTTTACGTGCTATAGAGAAAAATAAGGAATAAGGAAGGGGGAATAGAGAATGCCTGGAGAGGATCGCAGTTCGAAATTATAAAGCTTCCTACAGGCTTTACTGAAATGATGACAACTGAACAATGACCTGGTGGAAGAATGGGAAGAAGTCATGCAGATACCGAGAACAAGTACGAGGTAGAAGGAATAGCCAGTGTAAAATCCCTGCACTGGGAATGTGCCTGGAGTGTTCAAGGAAAAGGAAAGAGGACATTGTGTAAGGTGTATACAAGAAGATGAGGTCACAGAGGAAATATGCTCAGATCATGTCAGTTTCTGACTTTTACCCAGAGTGAGATGGAGAAGCCATGGAGAGCTTTGAGAATAAGAGTGATGTGGTAAGACTGTATTCTAGCAGAATCGGAATGGAGATCTGTATTGAGAATTCAGTCTTAGCTTGACAAGGGTAGAAGCCTAGTGAAACTGGTTAGGAGAGTATTGGAAAAAAAAAAAAAAATCCAGATGAGAGAAGACAAGGCTTAGACTGAATTGTTTATAATGGAGATTGTGTGTAGTAATTTTATTCTTGATACATTTTGATGGTAGGTCAACAGGATTTCTGGTATATGTTGTGTCAGGTATGAAAGGAGAGGAGTCAGGATGACTAGTAAGTCTACTGGCCTGAGCAGCTGGAAGGATGAAGTTGCCTTCAGGTGAAATGAGGAACACAATGTTAAAGCAGGTTTGGGGACAGGGATAGGAGCAGAAGTTCTGGACATGTTTAGTTTAAAATGTGTCTTTGATGTCCTAGTGATATTAAGTGGATACTTGGTCCTACAAGCCTGGAGTTTGGTTGAAAGTACTAGGCTGAGGATAAATGTTTAGAAGGCATAAGTAAACCCAAAAGCTGGATAAGATCATTTAGTGAGTTGAGTGAGTATGAAAAAAAGATGAAGATGTCTCAGGACTGAGCCCTGGGCCCTCCACCAGTAAGTAGCTAGTGACAAGAAGGAAAACTGCACGTGAGAAATCCTGGAGGCCAAATGAGAAACATTTTTTTTCTGAGAAAAGGGAGGGAACATATGTTAAATTCTGCTGATAGGTCAATTAAGATAAAGACTGAGAAAAAGATAGAATACCATCAAATTTAGAAACATAGAGGACATGTGACTGTGATAAGAGCAGTTTGGTAGAGTTAGGGGCCCGATAGCAGGGGATTTTGGTAGGACAGGAAGAGAAAAATTAGGAAACCAGTATTTGATAAGTATTTCAAGAAACACTGAAATAAAAGGGAGCAAGAAAATGGGGGAAAAGTTGGAGGGGAAAGAGAAGACAGCTCTTGTTTCTTAATGGAATCAGGAAGTGAGGATGGTGGTAGGTATTGGGAGCTTTAAAAAAGAGTGGGAAAATTGTCCTCTAGGAGAACAGCATTTCTTCTACCAGTCAGAAAGTTTTTGATGAATGGAGAAACCATTTCTTCCACTATTATTTATGCCCCATGCAAAATTTTTTTTTTGAAAATTAGATTTTATTTTATTTATTTATTTTTTTATTTAAACATATAATGTAACCCCACCACCCTCTCCCAACCCCCCTCTCCCCCACCCCCCCTCAGTTTGTTTTATGACATTAAGAGTCTCTTTTGGTTTGTCTCCCTCCCAATCCCATCTTGTTTCATTTTTTCTTTTCCTACCACCTTAACCCCCACCCCCGTTGCATCTCCACTTCCTCATATCAGGGAGATCATGTGATAGTTGTCTTTCTCCAGTTGACTTATCTCGCTAAGCATAATACGCTCTAGTTCCATCCATGTCGTTGCAAATGGTAAGATTTCATTTCTTTTGATGGCTGCATAGTATTCCATTGTATATATATACCACATCTTCTTTATCCATTCATCTGTGGATGGACACCTAGGTTCTTTCCATAACTTGGCTATTGTGGACATTGCTGCTATAAACATTCGGGTACACGTGCCCCTTCGGATCACTACGTTTGTATCTTTAGGGTAGATACCCAGTAGTGCAATTGCTGGGTCGTAAGGTAGCTCTATTTTCAATTTTTTGAGGAACCTCCATGCTGTTTTCCAGAGTGGTTGCACCAGCTTGCATTCCCACCAACAGTGGAGGAGGGTTCCCCTTTCTCCACATCCTCGCCAGCATCTGTCATTTCCTGACTTGTTCATTTTAGCCATTCTGACTGGTGTGAGGTGGTATCTCATTGTGGTTTTGATTTGTATTTCCCTGAGCCCCATGCAAATTTAATGACTTGCCTTTGCTTTCCAATTCTAAAACCTTGTTCCTACCCCTAAACTGCTTTCTGCCTATTTCTTCAGGTAAATGATGAATGCATCTTTTAAACTCAGCTCAGCTTATGATGCACTTTCTGCCTCTTCACGTTAAGTGTGTAACTTTATGTATTTATTCCTTCTCTATACTTTTTATCTATACTTGTTGCTTACGACTTCCTACCTTTTTTCTTCTTTTTTTGGTGATCTCCATTACTAAGTTGTAACTGGCTTGAGCAGGCAGTTGGAGGACTTGAAGTCAGACTACCTGTGATAGACTCTATCCCCCATGATTTCCTAACTCTGTAATCTTAGACAAGTTACTTAATATACCTGTGCCTTCATTTTCTATCTATAAAATGAGGGTAATAATATTACCTACCTTTACAGAGTTACTGTCTGTATCACAGCAACTCTAAGTAGTGTTTGGTACATAGCAAATCCTTAGTAAAAGATTAGCTGCTCTGATTATTGTCATTGATACTGTTTATTATTGATGGGGTTTACAGGACTGACTCATTTTTTGTATTTTTGTGTAGTGCCTCTTACCCAGAAAACAGAATAAATGAATAATTTACTGAATAATGAGTGAATGAAATATAATGGTGACTTTATTATATAGAGACTTTTATAGCATTATTGGACTCAGAATTGATAAGTTGACTTCTATACTGTTTCTGAAATGAAGGGAGATACCAACTCAAACCTAAACGTATGAGCAGTAGCATTCCTTCTCTTGCATCTTTTTTTGCTCATTTTAATATCCTATATCAGGAAATATAATTTAATTGATTTATTCACCTATTCTTTTAGTCTTTGCATTTCTTTACTTTACAAATTAGTTTTCCAATGTAGGTTCAGGAATATGGCATTCATTATGTGATAGGGCTGGCTTTTTTTTTTTTTTTTAATTTTTTAATCCTGCTTTTTCCATTGAGTTAACAGAGGGGTTTTTTATTCACTTCTGCTGTTCTCCAGAGTTCCTGGAAGTGTCTCTTTTCCCATCAACTCATTGTTCCTCGGGGGAGGAGTCCTCTTTGAGTCACAGATTTTGGCCTCTGAATTCCAGATTCTGCTTCTTCCAAATGGAGCTGGCTGATGAGACTGAGACCTCTAGAGGGGCCTCTGAGTTCTGGACTTGAAGCCTCCAGGTTTTAGTGAAGTACTTTTAGGTAACTGGTAGCATCACTTTTCTTTTTAGCATCTGTAGGATGCATTCTTCTTACCACTCAGAAATTGTTTATAGCCTTTATTTGATAGTTTTGTAATTACTTGCTTTTGTTGATCAGTAGTTTTCTTGATACAGACCACATTACAGTTGTAAATACAAAACAACCACATTTCAGCCTTATATAGTTTCACTTACTTAAGACAATCAATAATAATGTGATGTTTCATGACTTTTCTTTCCACATTACTGTTTACTTGTGGATTGAAGTTTCCATTTGTATGTTTTAATTTTTGCCGAGAAAAATCAATCATGTGCACTGTAGTTCTGCTTTAAATTTTATGCCTCATCTCACACAGAGTGTATATATATACATATATATAATATAAACACGTAAACTGTATAAAATCTTCTTTTTGGCTATCTTAGTTTACTACCTGGGTTTTTACTGGTTATGTGTATTTTATTGTTTTAGTTCAGATTGAAGTTTTGTTTCTGATTTGTACTTACTAGATCTAATAGTGTTCCTAGTGAATTTGTTTTCTTATAAGTTCTTTTATCATCCTTTTTATGATGTTACAAATTTGCAATATTGTGTTAGTCTTTACCTTTCTGTACACCAAAATTGTATGCATTTTAGTAGTTTCATGTCACTTCCTATTGTTTCTCAGAGAGAGCAAATGAGTTTTTTAGGGAAAATGGGTGGAAAAGAGAGACATTATAATTAGTAACTTACTGAAAATAAAATGCTTTCATTTCAGAAGCACTAACTGAAGAAACCATCCATCAAATAAAGATAGCAAAGTTTTTTAATAGACTATTTTATAGAGCAGTTTTAGGTACATAGCAAAATTGAGAGGGAGGTTCAGATAGCATAGTTTTTGAGGCAAATAAAATGACCTGTGGAGTATCTTTAAAAACTCTTATGTTGCCTTTAAAATAAATGTTAAAAATGTAGTGCTATAAAAACTGATTGAGCTCTGTTGGAATATTTTATCTTTTTGTCTACTTCATTTGGAATATGCCATATTGTTTCCCTGTGAAAATTTTCTCTTAAATGCCACATACAGTAATTAGCAATTGAAACTAACCTGGAATTTGCCCTTTTGTTTTTTTTACTGCTTGTGAAATACTTTCTCTCTCTTTTTTACGTTGGCAAATCAAACTCCAGATTTTTGTAGTTTTGCTTTTAAATGGTTAATGAGACATGCCTCTAGAGGGCGATCTTTTCTAAACTTTCCTATGATTGTAATGGCAACCCTGGCATGAACCTGGTGTACTATGGATGTTGATGTTTTATAACATTTTATAATAACCCGGCTTCGTTTTTATTATGTTTTCTGTTATTTATTTCTCAAAGTCTCAATAGAGAATCAGACTTGTGAAATATATTACTATTAATTAAAATCCATTTTTAGTACCCCATCCAGATACCTAGCTTCTGTGAATGAATTCAGGTAGTTGAGAGGAAACAAACTTTTTAATAATTTGAGTAAGTGGTGTTGTCTTTATGTTCTAAAAATTCCTTTCTTTGATTCTCTATATATTACTGTTCAAGGACTTGTTATCTCCATACTTTATGGGACGAGAGTGATTAAACTCTACCATTGAGGCAATATTAGAGCTTATAGTTAATCTCTGCTGTTCTTTTCTGTTAACACTGATTGGAATGTTGTTGCTTTTCTGTACCTATTTAATTTAATTTCTTTATCAAAGTAATACATTTATTATAAAAGTCAAATAAGACCACAATTTTACAAAGAAAAATGGCACTCTCTTGCCTACCCCCTCCCTCTCTACTCTTAGGTGTCATTCCCCAGAGGCTTCTTCTTTCCATTCTTCATAGTTTCTTCCTTGCTGTTTTCTTTTTGCCTCTTTCTAGAAATCATGTTAGTTGGATGATGGATCTCCTACATTGAACCTGTTACTTCCTTTTCTATTTTTCTGTTTGTCTTTTTGTTTTACTTTATGAGAATACCCCCAACTTTGTCTTCTAATCTTGTTGTATTTTTATTTCTGCAACATATTCTAAAATATCCTTTTCTCCAAATGATTTTTTTTCTTATTACAGCCTTGTCTTTTTTATAGATGGAATATTCTTTTTTTTTCTTTTAAAGATTTTATAGATCACAAGTAGGCAGAGAGGCAGGCAGAGAGAGAGGAGGAAGCAGGCTCCCCGCTGAGCAGAGAGCCCAACGTGGGGCTCAATCCCAGGACGACCCTGAGATCATGACCTAAGCCGAAGGCAGAGGCTTTAACCCACTGAGCCACCCAGGTGCCCCTAGGTGGAATATTCTTTACTTCTTTGAGATATAGATACAATTTTGGAGACTTTTTTTGCTTCTTGCATTATCTCTATTTCATATGAGTTCCCTTTTCAGTTTTTTTTTTTTGTTGTTGTGATCATTATCTTTCTTATTAGGACAGTGGTCCTCAACCCTGATTGTGCATTATAATTTACCCCAGGTAGATTTAAAAAGTAGTGATATCTAGGTCTGGTCTCAGACTGATTAAACCAAAATATTGACCTGAATGTCTAGGAATCCTTGGTAATCATTCTCATTTTTATTTTATTATTGAAATGTTATTTATTAATTTATTTCATTTTTATTCAGCTAATCACATCCATACCAAAGAGCTGATTGGAAGTTGTTTGAGCATGAATAGGTCATATCAGCTTCTAGTTCCCACTGATCCCTCAGGTGGGACTGGCAGTTGTTAGGGAACCCCCAGTCAATACTATTTGTAGATCTTTTCTCTTAGACTGGTCTGTTTTCCCAGAAAGGAATCCTCTGTTTAGGGTGGGCATGGGGTGGTGGAGACTTTCTGACAATCAGGTTGGAAGTCAGTTTTCAGGAAGTTGAAAAGTTCTATTACTTCAGTCTAGTGATGAGAATAACAACAAGAGAATTTGATGTTACCATTGCCTTACTTTTCCAGTGAGGAAGACAATTAAGTAAAAAATTCTGGGTCAGAGTCCATTGAAATGTTTTTTTCAAAATTTAGTTTTAGAAAAAAATGGAGAAGGAGAAGACAGTAGAAATTACTTCTTAGGATACATAATGACCAGTGTCTGAATGACTGACCAAATCAAATAAACAGATTTAGAAATTATCAGAGTTGGGAGTAGCAGCCATGAGTACTCTTAAACTTAAAATCTGAGCAGGAAGTAAAAAATCCAACTGCTGGCTCATAGTTTATAAGCTACAAAAGGGTAGGGAGAGTGAGGTCAGGGCTGTGCCAGGGTTACACATACTGAGAAATAGAAACTTTTACGGTTCTTAGTATAACTGTTCTTAGCATAAAATGACGCTTAGAATTTGGAGGAGGATGAGAAAAGGAAAGGGATTTAAGGTTCATTGAAAGAGTTATTAACATTGGGTGATATGTTTTTGCAGGTGAGAAATTGAAGCTAGAATGAGGCACAGGAATGAAACTATTTCAGAATGGATAGACTGGAATTAATGTGGGCATTGTTGTTGGTAGCTTCAGAAGAGACAGGCTATTCCATTTTCATCCTTAGTAGGGAATGCTCAGTATGTTCAATAGTTTTTCACTCTTGTCTAATTTTGGAATGGATTGAAGTGTTTCCACATTTGATAAAATCATGGATGAGAGAAAATATAAAATGGCAGTACTGATAAATGAATATGGTTTTTGGCAGTGATCCAGCTGATTAAGAAAAAGTGTTTCTGCTAAGGCAGGAGAATTACAGGGAAGGATATGGTGCCCAGATATGGTCATAGTATCCCTCCTCTTTGTGGTTCTCACTCTCAAGGACTTTCTATCAAGGGAGTTTTTATGTACACAGGTAAATTCCTGGTTTTGCTTTTGGAAAAATAAGTTTTGAAGACAAGGACTTATTTTTATTAATTATTAATTAATTATTAATGCTTATACAGTGTACTTTGGTTTTTTTCAGGAGAGTGAACAGTTCTTTCAGAAATTGTTGATAATTTAGGCAGCTAAATTGGGTATGGGTTTCCTGTTTTCTTCTTGAGCAGGACATGTAAGCATATTTTGATAGAAAGATATTTAAATGTTTTTAAGCTGGAAATAAAATATATGTGAATATAAAAGGTTTTATCTTCCCTGCTGTCAAAAGTGCTGACTCGGCCCTTTTGTATTATACTCCCAACTTTGTATGGTTGTTAAAATCTGTTGCTCTTTCCCATCTGAAGGAAATGCATCTTTGACACTTCTCATGACCTGAGTCATGATGCTGAAATAGAGCCAGAAAATATCCTTAACAGTCATGGGTAAAAAGAAGGAAAGCTTCTGTGTGGTGGGGGTGGGGAAGAGGGAAGAACATTGTAGGGAGAAGGGCATCTTTGCTATTGATATTCCAGTTTGTATCTTTCTGATTATTAGGAAAAGTTGCTTACGTATTACTACTATGGTGTCAACAGAAAATACTTTGATTTTGTATTTAATTTTTCCTGAAGTATACAATGTTTATTTGAAAAAGACAAGTTTTGCAAATGTTGAATTAAGTCATTTTGAATCCTCCAAGTCTGAAACAAATGCACCTTAAATCTTGCAACTTATTTAATATTGTGTCTTGTTAACAGTGTTTGTTTTTATTTCAGAGCCAACCCCAATTCTTCCACATCCTATATGTTCAACAGTTTCAATAATAGTTATATTTGTTGAATGATGCAGATAAGTTTATGTATTTTTCCCCCCTTTGGCTAGTGAAGTTCATCCTTCTGTTTGCTCTGCTGACATGATACAGAATTCATTGTGAAATAAGCATGGGGGATATGGGTGTAATGTATTTTCAAAAGAATTTCAGTGAAGATTTATTTATACTTTGGGGAGTTCATGGAACCCCAGATTTGGTCTAAGTGATGCTAGATTGTGGAGATTTTTCAGCAGGGTTAAAAGTCTTCACTTCTGAGCAATTGGTCTCAAAATGCTATTTGAGCTCAATTCAGAAGAGTGGGAAATTTTGAGGCACTTAACTATATCAGATTTATGACTAATTTGAGTCATAAAGTGAAAGACCCAGGATCCTTTTCTTCTATTCTTCTTATTTATAAAAGAGTTTGCTTTGTCATCTCTAGTGTTAAATATAGTCTATTTACTGTTTTGTTTGGTTTTTCATTGTTGTAAGTGTAGCAAACAATCTTAATGTTTAAAATGAATTAAAACTTGCTTAAACTTATTAAATATTAAGAGTACCAGCTCTTATAAATTTTCATCTCAAATCTTGGGGTGCTCTAAGAACAATAAAGTAATAAATTTCCCACTTGCAGGAGAGAATTTTTTCCCTCATTTTATAAATCTGGGTTTGCTATGTGATTGAGACTAAATTGCAGACAGGAAATGTAGGCAAAAGAATTTCCTACACTATATTTCATTGCCTGTCCCATATACTTTATTTTATCTCTGAAACTTTTCAGACATATTTCTTAATTTTCCCCTGCTTGTATTCTTGCATCTTGTAAACGAAGTTTTTAACTCCTGATCTCATCTCCTTCTCCAGGCTTAATTTTACATTCCAGGACTCCTTGATCTAAGCATGCTGTGGTGTCTTTTCAGAGTAGCCTAGATTGTCCTTGCTGTATATGCAGTTTAGCAACAATTAGTTCCTTTTGATTTTTAATTTTTGTGTTTCAACTTTTTAAATTTAATTGAGTTTCTTTTAGATTTAAGGAAAGAAAAACAATCCGATTTATATACGATAGTTGTGAGCACATTACGATAATAATTAACAAGTGAAAATGTATTGAGACTACAAAAGGAAAACCGCCTTGCAGATTTTTAATTATTTATAAATATGTAATTGTGTAAATATACAAGAAATAAGTTTATAAATAGTTATTGAGTAATTAGTAGCATTTCAGTTCTCCAGAACATGAAGTTTTAATTCTCCTGACATGTCATAAGCACTAGTGCAAATCTCCATAAAGGCTGCCTTGTATGTGGTGGGAAGCAGTGATGACGATGTCATTAAAAACCTCAATCCCCATGCCCCCCTCAAAAAAAAGATTGCATTCTTGTTTCTGAGTCGGTTTGTGAGAAATTTCTCTTACCTTCTTACCTTCCCACCCTTCCCTAAAATACCTATATCTGTGTCACCACGAACTGTGTAATTGAAGAGCGACAAGTGTTTTTGCTTAAAATGCATAAAGCTTTGCGGTATTTTTATTTCATCATCTGTCGCTCCCCCCAGAAAAGTTACAGGGAGACACAAGTCAACGCCCAGTGAGAATTGTCCTTGAACTCTTTTCTGTCTTGAACTTTGTCACCATAAACTGGTTGTTGTTAACAGTCTTTTAAAAACGATGTGTATATTATTCATTTTCTTTTAATTGTGTGTTCTACTCTCGTTGGCTCCTGGGAGCAAGCATTGCTTCCGCCCAGTTTGGTATGTGGGTCAGAAGGCACTGTTTCTCACCAGGGCGCTGCTGTTTCCTTTTCCTACTTGAGTAGATTACAGATTATACTGGAATACGCCTGAGAAAAGGTCAAAAAGGAGGGTGAAAGTCCTGGAACTGCAGCTGGGAAGCTTGTCATTCTCATCTAGGAAAGGAAGGGGGGGAAGAAGAGAAAGAACAAAATAGAAAAATAGAGACTCCCCTCCCAACCAAAACAACCCACATTCAGGAAATTCTCATTTGCACAGGATACTTTTTATATACTCTGAAAGGATTTTATTTGCTTCTGATTAAATAATTATTGAGTGTTTGGCTGAGAAAGCCTTAATGTTAAATTAGATGGCAAGCGGGAGCTAAGCAGTGTTTTTAACTTTTCAGAGCCCAGATTTCCAGTGATTGTTTCAAAACAAGCTACCATTGTGCTCTTTTTGACAGAGTCAAGAAGTTGGGAGCTTTTCAACTACAGAGTTAATTTAGTTAAACTCACGGGTATATTTTGGATTTTTATCCCTGTCAGTTCCACAGCAGGATATTAAAAGCGACCAATAGTTTTGGTCGTCTATGGAAAGCAAAAAAGTGTATGCATGTGTGTGCACACAAACACACACACACAAATGTGCCCCCTACGAACTCATTACCTGGTTTTTGTCTTGGAAAGATATGTAGGGGATAGAACATCTATTTGAGGTCTGAGAACAGGGAAATCGTTGGAACAAGAACAGTAATAATGGGATATTTGGGAATGGAGGTCTTCCTATGGAATTGCCTTCTTGGGGTTCAAGGGGTTCTTGGGGTTACATGGACATTGGCTTTCAGTGGGCTTCATGAATCCAATTACAAAATGTAATAGTTGTGGGGCACCTGGGTGGCTCAGTCGTTAAGCGTCTGCCTTTGTTTTGCTCAGGTCATGACCCAGGGTCCTGGGATCGAGCCCCACTTTGGGCTACCTGCTCAGCGGGAAGCCTGCTTCTCCCTCTACCACTCCCCTGCTTGTGTTCCCTCTCTCACTGTGTCTTTCTCTGTCAAATAAATAAAATCTTAAAAAATATATATAATAGTTGAAAATATTAGTCCCCTTCAGGGACAGTGACAAGGAAGCTTCTGTCCCAGGACAAGTGTGGATCTTGTAGATGAGTGTGGAAAGATGATGAGAAGAGAATTTGATACTAGTGTAGGAGTCTAACCTATAGGAAAGTTTCTTATGGTAAACTTTCAGAAAAATGGAGTACCTGGAGTGACTAAGGTCTGTGTCCATGAAAGGATTAACAAGTAAGAAGAAAATGCAGGCCTCCTAATCACAGTGCTCTCCTGTAGGGTACTGTCTACACAGCCTCATGTCGTTTTGCTTTTTCGCAGCTCTATCTTTGCCATTTTGTACTTATCCCTGCACAGCCTCATGTCCTTTTGCTTTTTCGCAGCTCTATCTTTGCCATTTTGTATTTATCCCTGCACCCCTAATGATAACACAAGACAGTGCTCTCTTATCCTCCAAACGTTCTACTTGGTTCGCTTCATTCCTTTATAGCGCTTAGTCTCTTATGCCTTCTGTTCCTAGAAGATTCCTTTGACCGCCACTGGCAACAGACTGTAGTTTGTGCTTCTAGAAACCTATACTAAAAAGTTTTCTCTTTGTCACTGATATGATACTGTTTTTTTTTTTTTTTATATATGATACTGTTTTAAGGTACTTTCTGATCTATAGCTCTGGTCCCTTGATTGCCTAATGTGATTTTAACTGCTTTTGTTTGCCTTGGTTCACAGTATGGTAGGATAGGGAAAATTTTTAAAGTGGGGGAGGAGGCACATATATTACATTTATGTCTTTTCTTCCTTGATTGCATTTAGGAAGAAATGTATGCACTCACAGATACACTGATACTAACTTTAATGTTTAGCGTAATCTAAATGGTCAACACTTTCAGGATCTTGCTGCCTTCAGAAACTTCTTGAAGCTGGCCCTTTGCCACATTCACATGTTCTCACATCACTGCATTCAGAAGCTAAGAATACCAACCTAGCAGCTTCTGCGGAGAGGGTAAAGATAAAACAGAAAGGAGTCTAGCTTTGCAGCCGCATTACCTGGGAGTTGTTGCTGATGTCTTTTCCACAAATGTTCACGTTTGTCAAAGCCCAGTAAATCTTGCAAAGTTTATTTTCCTTGTAGCATCTGTGTTTTATAATGGGTCTTTTAATTTGTTTTTACTTTGTCTGCAGGGATTTCTTTTGTCCGGAGTTTTCAGACTCTGTCTTTTTTTTTTTTTCCTGTGGAAGTGAGTCCATTAATGATGACTGGTTTGGGAATATTCCTCTCTGCAAAGCTGACCTGACAAGCTGTTCCTTTAGTGCAGCAACACAGCCCATTGTTATTTTGTCTCTTTACTTTTATCCTCAACTTAATCCATTTTTCCTCTGTGTTTTTATAGTGTAGAATGTCTGGGAAAACATACTTGGAGACAATGCCTAAATGATAAGATGGCATTTTGAAGTTAGCAGAACTTCTAGTAAACAGGTTATACAAAGTCAACTTGATGCACAGACAGTGGTACTATCTATGTGTTAGTATGGGGATGGAGAGTTCCTCAGTATAAGGTACCTGCAACTGTTCTTCTAACAAAAGGTAGAAGAAGAGAAAAAAAGAGCACATGAGGTTATTTTCATGACTCCTTTTTCAAAAATGCAAACTTGTTCAAGTAAACACAAAGTCAGTGGTTAAACCCCAGGGTGAACTGTTCTGGTTTAGTGCTCTGTATTCTAACAATAAAAACAATAATAATGAAACAAATGAACAAAAGAACAAAATATCATAGCTTTAATCATCAAGGGATGTTTTATCAATTCTGATTTTTAAATGATTTTCTATTCCCACGTAGAATTCCTGCTTTAATTTATTGAGAAACCATTTTGTTGGAACTTGGGATTTTTTTCTCCCAAGAGAACTCTGTCTATCTTGGGGACTGGTAAACCTCTAAAGGATCAAAGCTCTTGTGGATTTGGATAAAGACCCAAAAGCCTAAGGCTTATAGAAGTTTATCTGTATAGAGTAAGCCCAAAAAACTGGGATGAGAGTTTTAGAAGGGCTTATTTTCTCATGAGATTTTTGGGACTTCCTCTGTTTGGATGTGCCAGAAATACTGTGAGAATATCCATTCTCATGGTATTTGTCACTTACAGGTCTTGTCCCAGCTGGAATTCAAAAGTGTAATGGTGTGTGGAAATATTATATGTATTTTAAGGTTTTATGAAGCTCATTACTAAAACTCCAACTAAACAACCTTTGCTATTTTCATTATACTTATACAGTTAAGAGAAAAGTGTAGTAAAGAATGGTTAGCGAAGATGACATTTAGCATTTATGTAGTGACTCTTCATTGATCTTGGACATTTTAAATTTTGCTGTTACTATCCTATATATTCATGAGAGCTGGAGCAAAGAAAAAGTGCTACTATCTCTCTCTGTCCAAAGAAAAACTGCAGGATAAAATAGAGGGACAGACTTAATCCTCATCCAAGACTTGGGATACTACAAGTCTCTTCCTGCTGAACTTCATTACATTAAGAGGCTTCAGATCTAATGAAAAATCCTGGCTTGGAAATTTAGGCTTGATATAACCGTAAGAAAGTGTCGTGTCTGAAGATCTGTTCAAAAAGTTATCAAGTCTAGGCTTCTGCTTAGTGAACATGAGACTAAGCAGAATAGCTAAAGCCATGGATTCCAGCATCTGGCTATCTTCTGAAGTATTTTGTGTCCCCTCCAAAATTATTTTTTTCTATAGAGCATGGGGCTCTCTTTTCTTGTGCTTCTTGGACATGGGGAAAAAATACATTTCTTTCATTCATTTGGTAAACTTTTGAGCTGTCAACAATCAGTAAGACACTGCCCCTAGTCTGGAAGAGTCTTCAGTTTTCCTGTAGGATAAATCTCGAGGTTTGTTAGTTCTAGCTACATTTTCAAAGAAAATCAATAACACAAGGGATTGTGAAAAATTATTTTTTTAAATTTTTATTAACATATAATGTATTATTTGCCCCAGGGCTACAGGTCTGTGAATCATCAGGCTTACACATTTCACGGCACTCACCATAGCACATACCCTTCCAATGTCCATAACCCAGCCACCCTGTCCCTATCCCCCCATGCCCCAGCAACCCTCTGTTTGTGACATTAAGAGTCTCTTATGGTTTGTCTCCCTCCTGATCCCATCTTGTGAAAAATTATTTATTTATTTATTTTTATTTAAACATATAATGTAACCCCACCATGAAAAATTATTATTTTTTTTTCCTCGACTAAATTATGAAAAATTATTTTTAACCAAAGACTTTGAATACTTGAAAAGGGAAGGAGAGGATCACTATAATTTTTTTTATTAAGGATTTTATTTATTTATTAGAGAGAAGGATCTCACATATAAGCAAGGGGTCCAGGGAAGGGGGGAGCAGACCTTGAGATCATCACCTGAGCCGAAGGCAGATGCTTAACTGTCTGAGCCACCCAGGTGCCCCTGGGTCATTATAATTTTGGGGTGTAATTTATTGCATATGAACTTTCATTTTTAAATTTGGTGTCTTTTAATGTGTATTTTTTACATGTAGATCATTATGTTTCAGCTAATGACATTTCTTGTCTAATCCAGTTCCCTCATTTTACTAACTGCTGATGTAATTTTTCACACATCTTTCATCTTATCCTTTATTTTCTACTTGAAAACTAACAGTGTAAAGATGCAGGTTTCTTCCTCTGTGCTTAAACTTTGTATACCTATCTTCTAAGTTGTCCCTTTAAAAGAGCAATGAAAATCTCTCTTTTTTTTTTTGTTCCTGAGACATTTTGCAACTATCTTTGTTAGCATGTTTTTTTCCCATCATAATTTTTTTGCTTATGTACTTTCTGTCTCGTTATGTTATGAACTCTTTAGGAGGCCCTTGGACTTACTCATCCAGGACTAGAACAGGATCTCATATTGGTAAGGCTCAGTAAATGTCAAGTGAAAAAATGAATGTTGATGAAACCTTTGTTTGGTACAGTATCTCATTTTGATGTATACAGACATCAAAAGAATGTCTCATTTCAGCTCCCAAAGTTCTTAAATCTGTGTTCTGTATCTATTCCCTTGATCATCTCCTGTCAGCATTTCCTTTACTT
Source organism: Taxidea taxus jeffersonii (assembly GCA_003697995.1). Taxonomy (NCBI): domain Eukaryota; kingdom Metazoa; phylum Chordata; class Mammalia; order Carnivora; family Mustelidae; genus Taxidea; species Taxidea taxus. The sequence continues at coordinate 89,121 of ML103923.1, forward strand.
ATCCCTTTCCACCTGACTTTCCCACCTCTTGCCTGAAATGAGCCTACTGAAGATTATCAGAGTTAGTAGCTCTCTCTGAATTCACCTTCCTGAACCTTATCACTCTTGTGAGTTTTGTTAATCCATTTATTCTTTCATTAAAGCTATTTTTATAAATTGCTTGCCATGTCCTATAAAATATGAGACAGATGATACCCCTCTGTGTACATAAATCTACCCAGCTAACTCTACTCTTGCAGATGGGCTGGGTGTTGGAGGCTCCTTCATAAACACAGACACCAAGAGTAAATGCCTGCAAACTTGGGTGTTGCTTGATACTACAGTAGGGGTCTGAGAGGGAAAGGCCTAAAGCACCTTGTATGTTCTTTGGAGGTTGCCCTTCATCCTGGTGGGCCAGTGAAGGGTTTTAAATTATGGCTAACTAAATCACAAGATTTGGAGCTTCTCAGTGAATGGCTTCATTTTTCTAGACCATTCATCCTATCCATAAAGTTCAGTGATCTCAGAATCTGTACTGTTCCCTTGCCTAAAGAATTTACCTAAGTTCCTGCTCCTCTGTCTCAATTAAAAAGTTCTTTTAAAACTGAAATCATTTTATCTTCTTACTGCTTTCCATTATAATTGTCTCCTCTAGTTAGAAATTTCTTACTATTGTTCACAAATGTGGCATCCCCTTACACTCTCTGCTATTTATGTTATCCTTCATGCTTAGAATATTTCTTCTCTTCTGCTCGTATCCATATTTCGTGCATCTTTCAAAGCCTAGGTAATGTCCCATCTGCTCCATGATTTCTTCTCCAAATAGTTGATCCTTTTTTTACTTTTAGTACTAGGCAGTTAGCATTTAAATTATTTCTGTTTCATGCACATTAGACTGTAAGCTTCGTGCTAACAAGGAATGCAGTCTTCCCAGCAGGTAATCTTGGGCTACGTTATTCAACAAGTATTTGGCTACTTGTTGTGAAATGTGTGTTTTATAAACAGTCCTTGAATTTCATTAGCTTGTGACATTTTGGTGCTGCAATCTGATTTCAGAATCAAATTAGTATTACTCTAGTTGTCTAATGGTGAATCTTGCATCTATTTACATCTACAGTGGCTTAAAGAGTGTCATAATAAATCACTTTGAATGATTTAACTATAAAAATGTCCCTTTTGTTATCCCTACAGTAGGTATGGGTTACTTCAGTTAACTTTAATGTGAATTCTGATTTGGAAATTGGGGAGAGAGAGACATAAGTACTTGTGTGCATTTCTTATCTTATTTTGCTGAAGAGATATCAAGTGTTTAACTTGATTATTCCATAGATTTGTGTTCCCCCAAACAAGTCACATTTGCTTGAGCCATTAGGCTAACTCTGAAGATACCTTCATCTTGTAAAAATTTTGAAAAAAGAGCTTCTTACCTTTCTTCTACCTCTGAAACTACCATTAGCTACAGTGTGGTAGTTCTTCCTCCGTACTGAATCCATGATGTTTTAAACGTGAATGTCTTTCAGAGACACGGGGAGTAACCTCTTTGACATCAGCTGTAGCATCTTCTTTCTAGATATGTCTCCTAGGGTGAGGGAAACAAAAGCAGAAATGAACTATTAGAACTACATCAAAATAAAAAGCTTCTGCACAGCCAAGGAAACAGCAAAACTAAATGGCAACATCTGGAATGGGAGAAGATATTTGCAAATGACATAATATGATAAAGGGTTAGTATCCAAAATTTATAAAGGACTTAGGAAACTCAGCACCCAAAAACCAAATAATCCAATTTTAAAAGGGTCGGAAGACATGAATAGATATTTTTCCAAACAATAAATAGGAAAACAGACACATGAAAAGATGGTCAGTATCACGTATCATCAGGGAAATACATATCAGAATTACAATGAGATATCACATCACACTTGTTAGAATGGCTAAAATCAATACCACGGGAGACAACACGTATCGTTGAGGATGTGGAAAAAAGAGGAATTCTCTTGCACTCTTGGTGGGAATGCAAATTGATGCAGCCACTCTGGAAGACTGTATGGAGGTTTCTCAAAAAGCTAAAAATAGAACCACCCTACAATCCAGTAATAGTACTGCTAGGTATTTACCCAAAGAATACAAAAATACTAATTCAAAGGGATACATGCACTCTTATGTTTATAGCAGCATTATCTATAATAGCCAAATTATGGAGACAGCCTAAGTGCCCATCAATTGATAAATGCATAAAGAAGATGAATCATTGAACACTACATCAAAAACTAATGATGGTACTATATGCTGGCTAACTGAACATAATAAAATAATAATAATAAAAGATGTGATATACAATGGAATATTAATCAGCCATAAAAAAGAATGCACAAGATCTTGTCTTTGCAGCCACATGTATAGTGCAAGAGAATATTTTGCTAAACAAAATAAGTCAGAGAAAGGCAAATATCACATGATTTCATTCATATGTGGAATTTAAGAAACAAAACAAATGAGCAAAAGGAAAAGAAAAGAGAGAAAGAGACAAACTAAGAAACAGACTTTTAACTGTAGAGGATAAACTGATGGTTACCAGAGGGAGGGTGGGTGAAGGGATGGTTAAATAGATGGTGGGTATTAAGGAGAGCACTTATGATGGGCACCGGGTAATGTGTGGAAATACTGAATCATTATATTGTACACCTGAAACTAATATTACACTATATGTTAACTACAGGAATATAAATAAAAAGTTAAAAAAGAGAAAAAAGTAAATGTCTTTTAGGATGTCATTTAGAAATAAGATATTCATCAGGATCTTTTGGCAAGTATTGTTTTTCTTTTTTTTTTTTAATTTATTTGTCAGAGAGAGTGAGCACAGGCAGACAGAGGCAGAGAGAGAAACAGGCTCCCTGCCGAGCAAGGAGCCCGATGCAGGACTCAATCCCAGGACGCTGGGATCATGACTTGAGCCAAAGGCAGCCACTTAACCAACTGAGCCACCCAGGCATCCCTGTTTTTCTTTTAATGTATATATAAATTTGTCTCCTTAATTCAAATTAGTAAAAAATAAAGTGTGTGTTTACTGTTGCTGTTATTTATAAAATACCATACTTATTGTTAACCATAGAACCAGGGCAGGTGACTTTTATAAGAAGTCAAGAATAATGATTTGAAAATAACATTGGGTCAATCAGATGTTTTCTGTATGGAAGAGTTGTTGAATTGTAAACACTGGAGTCATTATTATAACATGGAAAGTTTGGATATTTTTTATAAAGTTTCTGTGTAAGTGCATGAATTATTAAGAATCACTCTAGATTTACAGTTATAAAGAAAATGTGGTATTGGTGAAAGAATAGACACATGGATCAATGGAACAAAATCTAGAATTAGATCCATGCAGATATGGTCAGTTGATTTTTGACAAAGATGAAAAGGCAATTCAATAGAGAAAGGACCATCTTTTTAATGGTGATGAAACAAGTGGATGTCCAATTTCAAAGTAATGAACCTCAACTCATACCTCAGTCCATATACAAAAAATAACTCAAAGTGAATCACTCTTGCCACTTCTATTCAGTTGGCAGTTGTAACCAGGGCTTTTAGGTAATAAAAGAAATGGAAGTCATCTGGACTGGAAAGGAAGAAGCAAAACTTTCTTCTTTGGGGATGACATGATCATGTACATAGAAAATCATAAGGAATCCACAAAAAACCTGAGAAGCAAGTTCAGCAAAGTTATAGGATATATAAGATCAATGTACAAAAATTAATTGTATTTCTCTACATTGGCAATGAACAATCTGAAAAGTACAATTAAGAAAATTCTTTTTACAAGTCACTTAAAAATAGGAATAAATTTAACCAAAGATGTATAAAACTTGTACCCAGAAATATCCAAACTAATGTGCAAAGAAATGAAAGAATACCTACATCAATGAAAAGGCATCTCAAGTCCTTGGCTTGGAAGACGTAATACTGTTAAGATGGCGGTAGTTCCTTAGCTGATCTGCAGACTCATTGCAATCCCAGTCAAAATCCTAGCTGGCATTTTTGCAGAGAATGACAAATTATAGGTGGAAGCAGCAAGTTTTGTTGGATATAATGACCCCTTAAAGAAGGGCATCAAACCACTGGCTATCTCTAAACAGAAAAGAAATTCAATATGATTTTTTCCTATTCTTTTCCTATCTTTAGTCTCTCTGAAAAACCATTACTTACTGTTACAAAGATGCTTCACAATCACTATTCCTCCTTGGAAAAGGTGACTGAGCAGGGGTTCTCAGAGTTTTTAAAAATTGAAGTACTATCTGTAGTAGTCTGTCTGTATTTGGGCAGATCTTTGTGTAATGTCTAGTTTAGAAGTTATAAGTTGTTTAGAAATCTAATTCCCAAGATTCAAAACATGGAAATTCAGAAGGACAGGCAAAGTGACCTAAAATTTCTAATTCCGTGTGGCTTTAATCTGAAGAGGACTTTGACAATGTAATAACAATTTCTGCCTTTATATTTCATACCCTACTCTCTGTGAGATTTGTAACTTGAATTTTGTAGCTATAAGCCACAAGGTGGTGTCACCAAATAGTACAGAAATACTAAATGCCCAAGTGGGTGCTTCTGTTCCAGAATATATTATATTCTGTTTTGATATGCTGATCTCTCTCTCTTTTTTTTCCTTCAGTGACTGTATATGGTTTCTATTTGTGTTAAGAAAAATTGGTCTAACACTTCTGCTCAACAAAATTTAGCTCAAAATTTGTCATTTGGCTAACATATCAGTTAAATAGCAAGAATTACAGAGATTATGGATCCTGCCTTGCCTCAGGCTTTCAGGTATCATAATACTGGAATAACAGACATTATCAGTTATACTTTGAGGGCACTGATTAAAAAAATAAACAAAAAATCCTAAGCCCCTACTTGTAAATTTGTAATAAACTTCATTCACTTAAGCTTTGGAGATTATTGTTTTATTAGCTTTCATTTGTTTCATTTCATTTCATTGATACATAAAAAATCATATCTCATACCTTACAGGAAATTAACTGTATCATATAATATAAATCATAAATGTAAATATGTATATAAATATATATAGATTAAAACATAAAACTTAAAAATTTTTAGATTGAATTTTTTGACCTGGGGTTAGGCAGATAGTTTATCAGTTCAACACCACATATATGAAACAAATTCATGAAGTAGACTTTATGGGGAAAAAAAATCTTTTGCTTGTTGAAGATCTGTAAAAGAATGAGAAGACAAGTTACAGGGTGGTAGAAAATACTTGAAAATTGTATATCTTCCAAAAGGCTTATGTCCAGAATATATAAAGAACTTTTAAAATGTGAGAGTAAAATCTATAAATAATTCCTTATATTTGTAGCCATTTGATTTTCGACAAGGGTGCCAGGACAATCCACTGAGATGGGAAGGGATAGTGTTTTCAACAAATGGTGCCAGAACAAGTGGATATCCAACATTCAAAAAAAATGATATCGAACCTCTGCCTCACACCATTTATTATTATTTTTTAAAAGCTTTTATTTATTTATTTGACAGGGAGACACACAGCGAGAGAGGGAACACAAGTGTGGGGTGGGGTGGGGTGGGGGTGGAGGGGAGGGAGAAGCAGGCTTTCTGCTGTGCAGGGAATCCGATGCAGGCTTCGGTCCCGGAATCCTGGTATCATGACCTGAGCCAAAGGCAGACACGTCACAACTGAGCCACTCAGGTGCCCCTGCCTCACACCATTTATAACAATTAATTCAAAATGGATCAGAGACCTAAATGTCAGAGCTAAAAATAAAAAACTCTTAGAACAAAACATAGGCATAAATCTTTGTGTCCCTGCATTTGGCAATGAGTTCTTAGATCTGAGAACAAAAGCAACTAAAGAATAAACAGATACAGTAGCCTGTATGAAAATGAAAAACTTTCATGCTTCAAAGCACACCATGAAGAAAGTGAGAAGATAACACATGGAATGGGAGAAAAATATTTGTAAATCATATATTTGACAAGGAACTTGTATCCAGAGAATATGATTAATGCTTATCATTGAACAATGAAAAGATGATCCAATTTTTAATTGGGCAAATGTTTTGGATTGACATTTCTCCAAGGAAGATCTACAAATTACCAAAATGCCCATGAGAAAGATGCTTAACATCCTTAGTAATTAAGGAAGTGCAAATCAAAACCTTAATGAGATGCCACTTCATACCTACTATGATGGCTAAAATAAAAGAGACAATAGCAAGTACTGTTGAAGATGTGGAGAAGCTGGAGACCTCATACATTGGTACAGCGACAGATTGGCAGTTCCTCACAATGTTAAATATAGACCTAACAATTCCATTCCTAGGTATACATACCCAAGAAAACCGAAAACACATGTCTCCATAAAAAAACTGTGCACTTAGTGTACCTGAATGTTTATAGCAGCAATGTCCACAATAGCCAAGTTATGGAAAGAACCTAGATGTCCATCAACAGATGAATGGATAAAGAAGATGTGGTATATATATACGATGGAATACTATGCAGCCATCAAAAGAAATGAAATCTTACCATTTGCGACGACATGGATGGAACTAGAGCGTATTATGCTTAGCGAGATAAGTCAACTGGAGAAAGACAACTATCACATGATCTCCCTGATATGAGGAAGTGGAGATGCAACGGGGGTGGGAGTTAAGGTGGTAGGAAAAGTAAAAATGAAAGAAGATGGGATCGGGAGGGAGACAAACCAAAAGAGACTCAATGTCATAAAACAAACTGAGGGGGGTGGGGGGAAGAGGGGTTGGGAGAGGGTGGTGGGGTTGCATTATATGTTTAAATAAAGCTTAAATAAAGTTAAAAAAAACTGTGCACTTTATTATGTTCATAGACACATTAGTCATAATAGCTTAAAAGTGGAAACAACTCGTTCATCAGCTGATAAATGGATAAATAAAATGTGGTATATCCATGCAATGAAATGCTATTTGGTTATAAAAGAAGAATGAACTACTGATATATGGCACAATAAGGATGAACCTTGAAAATATACTAAATTAAAGAAGCAGTCACAAAAGGCCACATTGTATGATTCCATTTATGAAGTATCCAGAATAGGCAAATCCATAGAAACAGAAAGGAGATTCTGGTTGTCAAAGGCTGAGGAGTAGACCAAAGGAGGAGGAATTGCTAATGGGTATGGGCTTTCTTTTTGGGTGATAAAAATGTTCTGAAATTAGATAGTGGTCATGGTTGTGCCAGTCTATATATTAAACACAGAATTATATACTTTAGAAGAGTGACTTTTGCAATATATGAATTATAGCTCAACAAAAAATATTGACACAGTTTTTAAAATGGGCAAAGGATTTGACCACTTTATCAAAAAAGAAATATGGATGACAAATAAATGCATGAACAAAAAAGGTGCTAAACATTATTGTGCATTAGAGAAATCCAAATAAAAGCCCGAATAGCTAAAATAAAAAGGGTAGCAATACCAAATGATGGTGAGGATATGGAAGATCTGGAATTACCATACTTCACTGCTGAGAATGCAGTCTCAATTATGATACCTATGCAAACATTCATTTACTATGACCAGCAATTCCATTTCCAGATGATTTATCCAAAAAGGAAATTTGTATTTATACAAAACCTGTACATAAATGTTTACAGTACTTTTATTTGTAATAGCCAAAAGCTGGAAGCAGATGTCCTTTTACCAGTGACAAGATAAACAAATGAAGTAGTTCCATATAATAGGATCATATGCAAGAGTAAAAAGGAAAGATCTCTTGATACTTTCAGGAAAATATAAAGTAGATGAATCTCAGATGCTTATTGGCAAGTGAAAGAAACTGGACCCAATAAGCTCCATACTCTGTGATTTCATTTATAGGACAGTCTGGAAAATACAAAACCATGGAGAGGGAGAGAAGATAAGTACATAGGAGAAATTTTGCTTCCTGGTGAGCTGAGAGCAATTATTCCTTATGTGGATCAGATTTTATTTCACAGTTGAGTTTGTTTTTCCTGGTTATTAGTGAGCCATAATGACTCTTTTTATTTTTTATATTAATGCCCAGCATAAAATAAAGGGAAATGTTGATTTGATGTTTTTAAATTTTATGGTGTGGTGTGGTAGATATTGAGAAGAAGGTGATGTTTTTGCCTATGACTTTTGTTAGTCTCATCCGTACTGCCTTTGGATACTCATCTAATGACTCACGTTTCTTTCACCTTCGCAGGCTGCTATGGCTGGAGTATTATACCCATTTACTCTCAAACCTGTTCAGAGAAATGCTCCATGCGTTCTTTAGATTACTTTTACATCTTCCTTTTGTGTTTTCTTTTGTTATCCTATATTTCTTCATAATACCAAAAAATTACAATTAAATTTTATACTGATTATTTGTATAACCATTTAACATCTATCCAATTCTGTATCTTCCATTTCTCTCCTCGCAAAGACTAAAGTCTCTGTTTATAATAAGCCACACTTGGTGTTACCAGTATACTTTATTTATTTATTTATTTATTTTTTCCTATCCATATAACCATGATTCTTTTGGAATCAGTTCTGCCTTTGATAACTTTCTTAAATGATTAGTGGGGTGAGTGCAAACCCTATCAGAGAAGGAGATGTCCCTTGGTGATGCTTTTCTTTGTTTTTCTTTTTATAGGGAAACTAAACAGCCAAGACTCCTACAATAATTTTGCCAACAACAATCCTGGCAACCCCCGGCTCTCTCCTCTCCCCAGCTTGATGGTACTGATGCCTCTTGCACAAATCAAGCAGCCAATGACATTGGGGACCATCACCAAACGAACAGGGTAAGACATTAGGCTTGATACTTTTTAAAATAGCTGTTTCAGAGGATTGGATACATAAAAATAAAATCTTTCCTTAGGGATGGTTTAATTACGCTCTTTATTTCCAGCCCACATGAAATTTTAGTGGCAGCAGATTAAGTACAAAGTATAGAGCATGCACAAACATACCTGAATACAACCATGTACATATACATCTGTAGCAAAAACAAAGCAGTGACAAGTTGTGAAAACTAGTATTGGCTAATAAAAACCAGACCCATCTCCTCAGGCTTACACTTGCTGTCTCTTGGTTTTGTCTGGAGGTAGTGTCAGTTTCTTGCTTTTGTGGACAAAATCCATTATGATCCAGATTTATAATGACTCCCAAATTTTAACTGGTCCAAACACTAATGAAAGAACTTCAGATGACAGCTGTGTTTCTAATATGTAAGAAATCACCTGTATTGTGGTATAATTTACATATAATAATCTGTCATTAGTGTCAGTTCAGTGTGATGTTATGGGTAGTTTTCAAAAGCCAGAGTCCTAAGATTTGGGCTTTACTCACATTTGGTCATTAACATCCTCAAAGATATTTAATGACTCACTTGATGTGTCTGTGCTTATTTTAGGTATTTAAAAATTTTTTATTACTATTGGCTATGAATATAAAATTATTATTTCTTTGGGTTCCTGAAAGTAAAGTGTGATATCTAAGATATCATTAGATGATCAATTGTGTGATGACTCTGAAATTCCATTTTGTACCAGAGAATGCATATGTCTATAGGCAAATTACCTATATCATCAATATGATGATATTCATATAAATCCTGAGGTTTAACCTAATTAGAAATGAAACAGCTGTTTTAAATTTTGTCTTCTCGTAGTCCAGAGAAAACCCAATCCTGGCTTCAAACAGTCTTCAGGGTTTTCCCAACAAAAGGAATAGAGTAAATTACTTGGCTGTTATAGGAAAAGGTCTTAATATTTTTGTGCTGGGTGGTAAAGTGTTTGTAGAAGTCACTTTTGTGAGGAGAAATACTCATTCTCAGGGATAAGGCTTTTGACCTCCAGATTTCACCATGGCACAGAAATGGACCCTTTATGTAGTGGAGTGGTGTTTGTATACAAAATGATCTTACTGCTGAATGCAGAAATAAAATTGAGTTTTTTGCATGTTAAGGGTTGGGTGGAAGGAAAAATAGAGCAAATCTAGGCCCCAAATCGGACATGTTATGATATAGATCATTTGGCCTGTATTCCTTTCTTTTTAAATTGGTTTCAGCTTTTTAACTCTTTATGTTCAGTAATTTAAGTAGAATTTTGACTTCCCTTTCCTCTTAGTTTCTTTATTTTAAAATAAGTAAGCGTAGCCATGAATAAGAAAGAGGTTATGAACTTATATTAACAATTAGCTCATTTTTTCCTTGTATGATGTTACTTTTTGGGATGCAGAATCAAATAAAAATATGAATAAATCTTGAATCATAATTTTTACTTATAGAAGTCAGTATGTAATTGTACCTTTTTGATTCAACTGTGCAATTCCTGCAAAGTACTTACGAGTTTTTATGTGTGTTTCCTGAATCTAAGTCAAAGAATACTCAAAATTGTTCTTGAATTTAATTCTAGCTTTGTTTCTGGTGTTTGTTGTTTTTAAAACTTAAGAGCTATGCTGTTTTTATAATGCAAAGAATTAGCTTTCTTTTTCAAATAAGCTTTTCCATATACATATAAGCTTACTCAAATAAGCTTTTCCATATATATAGATATTTATCTATCTATCTGAGATAGTGATTGAGGTTCTATGTATGAAATCCTATGATGTTAGAATTTAATTCAATATATATGTGGGGAGGAGTGGAAACTAAGTCTACTTTTGTATATATTTGAAATTTTCCACTGTGAAAACATAGTCTCTCACTTAGACTTTCATACTGTCTCTTGCTGCTCTATCTCTCTGGCCTTAGATGGGCAGAAACTAGTAATCTGGTGTCTCCTTCTGCTGCATACTTTATGAACTTAAATAAATTCTGTGTTTCCTTGTCTTTTTAAAAAGTCACAATTCCTATGAACATTGGGGAGGGTATGTGCTATGGTGAGTGCTGTGAAGTGTGTAAACCTGGCAGTTCACAGACCGATACCCCTGGGGCTAATAATACATTATATGTTTATAAAAAATTTTAAAAAAATTTTTAAAAAGTCACAATTCCTTGATTTCTAGAGTATGTATATTATGTCCCCTTACAGACAATTTAGTAGTTACTTATTAATGAAATCAATTATATGAATTTGAGTTACATACTTTGAAATTAATATTAGTTAAAACATCGCATTGTTGTCTTGGCTATTTATCTCAATTCTCAGATCTTTCTGTTTTTGCTGAGTTTTTGAATTCTTTTTAGCATGTCCTATGCTGAAGTGTTTGAAGAGAATAAATTTGTCCCGCAATGAATACTTGGTTTGTAAGTTTTAAAATCTTCACATAGGGGCGCCTGGGTGGCTCAGTGGGTTAAAGCCTCTGCCTTTGGCTCGGGTCCTGATCCCAGGGTCCTGGGATCGAGCCCCACATCGGGCTCTCTGCTCAGTGGGGAGCCTGCTTCCTCCCTCTCTCTCTCTCTCTCTGCCAGCCTCTCTGCTATTTGTCATCTCTGTCTGTCAAATAAATAAAATCTTAAAAAAAAAAAAATCTTCACATAGATTCAGGTTTACAAAAAGTTACAAGACAAGTAAAAGGAATTCCTGTATACTCAGATTTCTCAAATGTTAACAGTCTATCCTTTTTGCCTTATCATTCACATTTGCTCATTCTGCCCACTTGTGTGCAGACACACAACACACACACACCCATATTTTTCTTAAATTGTTTCAAACTAATTTGTAGACTTAGTAACCCTTATTTCTACAAATTTCAATATATAAATCCTAAAGACAGGAATATCCTCTTCTAAAACCATAGTATAGGTATCGAAAGCAGAGATTTTTTTTTTTAATTTAAAAAATTTTTTTAAATGAGCCACCCAGGTGCCCCAAAAGAAAATATTTTAAAACTCAGTTAGTTTTTAAAATTGTAGTTGTTGTCTTTAATGAGTTCTCTACTCATGCCAGAGCCTTTAGTGCACCACAGATTACCCCACCTACTCTTTTTCCCCCTTCACCTATAATTCTTTTTTCCCCATTCCTCCCTATTCTTCCTATTCTATTTTATTCCATTCTATTCTTTCTCTTGCTTCCTATTAACGCAGATCATAGTGACCCATGAACACTTTGATAATAGTATTTGTAACTTATAGTTGGCAATTGCTAGATTACAAGACTTATCTCTCAGCCATTTTCTGAAGGGTTCGTTGATTGTATCCAGAAATTGCTATAGGGGACTTTCCTTAAAATTCTTTTACTCTAAGTCACCCCAGCATTTGGTTATAGAATTTTGAGAATACGGTTTGTGGTTTTATTATTTTAAATTGGATCATTTTCGTAGAAATACATGTATTTTGCCTTACGAAAAGTAATATTTGTTTCATGAGAATATAAAGTATTCCCTTAATTTTTGTTTTTGATATATGCTGAGATTTGAACCAAATCCCATACATTTCATGTCATTGGATTTCATCTCGTTAGATTTTAAAGGCTATATTTATTTCATTTTTATTAAAACTTTTTTACTATGACCAATTCTCAATCTACAGTCAGATAATTTGCATTATTTCCATTAAATTTCATTGTATTTACTGAGAATTTTGATTGCCATATTAAAGTCACTAGACTGATGAGCGAATGGGCTTTTCACGTTCCAGGTCTCTTTTTGTTCTGGAAATTTCAGTTTAACTCTAACTTTGCTCCTATGCCATGCCTTTGCTAGCATTTAAAAAAAAAAATTAACAAGGAGTATTTGACATGGATTATGTAGAAATACAACACAGAGCTGACTCATTAATAGACATGTAAATTCTGTGACTACCTCCAACATACCTGATAATGTATCTAATAAAATCATATAGCTACCTTGGTTAGATCAGCATTTATTTATTCCATGTCCTAGATATTTGGCATAAAGGCAAAATAAGCATAAAAAGTTGTATTTCTAGCACAGAGATTTCTAAGGATTGCCTAGGATCCTATATTTAAATATTCAAATTGAGATGGAAGCCTCAGTTCAAACCTTGAGGGGATAAAACGTGTGCTTACCATATTTCACATCTGCCTTCTTATTTTTGGAAATATATATCCCTGGAAGCCTGTGCAGTGTCAGGGACCATCTGTCTTACTCCAAGACATGCACAAGGCTGGTAGGACTACAAATGGCAAAAGACAGATGTATTTATACCTTCATGTTCTGTACCTTGAAGCAGCACTTGGAGGAAATAAGGCCTATTTTGGCAACAGCTGTTTCTTAACCTGACTACAGTATACACTGATGAAGCCAAAAGAAGTGCTAGAAATCATTTGGTTCAACACTCATTTAACAGAATCCAGTTTCTTCCAGTCTAAGACTGGGGGATTGGAAAGATCTCCATCATGTTTTTATGATGTGTAAATAAGAGTAGGTCTCATCTAGTAAAGTGAAACTGGGTGCTAAGGAATTGCATTATTTTGGAGTGTTAAGTATTTATAGTAGGGATTTATTAAGCAGCATTTGATAGATGTTTGGCTGAGTTAATGAATCAAGTAAGTGATAAAAATTTTTTTCAATGCTTCCTATGTAAAATTTTACTAAGTAGATAATTCTTCATCAGTATGCTTAATTTTATGTACATTAAATCTAAAGTTATTAATATATATACCTCATTGTTAAGGCACAGAGAGCAGTAAATTTCAAAAAGATCAGAGTGATTTCATGGGAATGAAAGATGCAGATGTTGGTAATGAAGTCACTTCCTTGCTCTTAACCATTTTTGGTGAAGTAATGAGATGATCTTTTGTCTTTCATAACTTTTTCTTAAATGGAGCAGCTTCTGTTCCTTTTCCCTCTCCTCATCTTTATATTTATTCATTTCTTTGGGAGCAATTTGAAGTGGGTATTAGGAACCTTGGGCGCAACTCTGTAGAAATAAGTTAGGTCATATAGGGGAAGGTTATTGACGTAGGAGTCTGATGCCCTGACTTCTCATTTGGTTCTGGTATCTATTACCAGTGTGTTCTATGTAAGCTTCTTCATGTGAAGAATACAAGTTTATATGTATGGATTATGATCTTTCAGCTATACACTATATAAGTTCCCACCAGGCCTAATTACCCAATTTCTAAGCCTTACTCACTGTCCTTGGCTAGTGTTGAATAAGAGCTTCATTAGGAAAACATAGGTGATTGTTCTTATTTAGAAACGGAAACATTTCATAGCATTTATTTGATTACCTCTACTTGAAATTTGTAGACCAAATTTGGAATGGAGCTTGCTAAGTAAGTAAATGACATCGGGATATAGTAGGCCTTGAAGAAAGGTCTATTCCATCTTTTTCTAATTCAGTTAGGTCTTCCTTGACTTATCTACGTAGTTTGTCCTGAGCCCCAAACCTTATAGGGGAAGCTCCAAGAATTAAACAGGAAGGATTTGGAGAAAGATTCACCAGGTAGAGTAGTAGATCATAATTCTCCACTTTTCAGCCCTGTCTCATGTAGGTGTTAGTTTTGGATAGCTAAGCTATAAATCTTTGGTCCCAGGTATAAAATAATGGACAGTGTATTTTCATTAGGATGGATATGGATAGATCTGCATGTACAATATATACTTACCATAGTTTGAGTTTACAGTTTTGTACTCCATCATTAGAGTACTTAAAGTCCACCTATGGCTTGCATATGTTTACTTACATATGTTTGTTCCACTTTTCCATAAATCTGTGGATTTTGTAGTTTTTGAATGAAGCCTACTATTAAAAATCAGCAGGTGTAACTTTCTACAGAAATTTGAAAGTCTTTGCTACTCTAGTCTCTTTTCTGCGATATCTGGCAGAATTTGAACATTATCTATTGTTTTTCTAATGAAAATCTTGAGTCTGTAATTTAAATTTGCATGTTGAGTATTTCTCAAATTAGGTAGTGTAGCTGTCTGTTTCAGCTTCAGTTTTCCCTACAAATCACTAATTTGAGAGCCAGTAGTGCTATAGGTCTCTTCAGTAGGGAGTGATTAAAATTAAATGAATGAAAATTTAAAAGTAACACTTGGAAAAAATGACACAAGGACTAATTTGCTCATATGCATGTGGGAATTGTGTGTCCATTTCAGTAGTTGCTTATGGGGTCCACAAAATATAGCAGAGTCATTAAAATTCCTAGGATATATTGGTAGAGAATATGGCTTCACTTTATAATTTTACACAATGTGCTATATAGCATTTCCTCTTATTTTTTTGGTGGTTAGTACATTTAATATTTATATGGGCTTATTCATTTTTCAGTTTTATTGAGAAATAATTGACATATAATTTATTTAAGTTTAAAGTATGTAGCATGATGGTTTGGTTTGCATATGTTGTGGAGTGATTACCACAGTAGTTCAGCTAATATCCATCTTCTATGGATACAATAAAAAGAAAAGGAAAAAGAAAAGAAAAAAGGAAAACACTCTTTCCTTGCTATGAGAACTCTTAGGGTTTACTGTCTTTACAGCTTCCTATATTTCATACAGCAGGGTTAGCTGTAGTCATCATGTTGTACATCACATCTCTAGTCCTTATTTATCCTGTAACTGGAAGTGCGTTCCTTTTGATACCTTCCTCCGGTTCCCCCTTCTTCCACCCTGTGTATCTGGTAACAAGTGTGGTCTCTTTTTCTGTGAGTTTGTTTGTTCCACATATAAATAAGATCATAATATTTGTCTGTCTTTAATGTTTTTCACTTAGTATATTGCCTTCAAGGTCTTTCCATATTGTTTCAAATGGTTGGATGTCTTCGTTTTTTTATGGCTGGATAATATTCCACTGTGTGTGTGTATGTGTATCACATTTTTATCCATCATCTATCAGCGGACACTTAGGTTGTTTCCATGTCCTGGCTATGGAAAATAAGGCTATGAACATCAATGTGCATACCTTTTTGTGTTTGTGTTTTTATTTCCATTGGGTAGATTCCCAGAAGTGGAATTGCTGGATCATAGGGTAGTTCTATTTTTAATTTTTTTAGAATCCTGCCTACTATTTTCCATAGCAGCTGTACCAGTTTATATCCAACCAACAATGCACAAGGGTTCCCTTTTCTCCATATCCATGGCCGCATTGTTATCTCTTGTCTTTTGATGATGGCTGTGCTAACAACAGGTATGAGGCGGTATCTCATTGTGCTTTTAATTTGCATCTCCCTAATCACTACTGATGTTGAGCACCTTTTCATGAACCCGTTGGCCTTTTGTATATCTTATTTGGGAAAATGTTTATTCAAGTCATTTGCCCATTTTTAAATTGGGTTATTTGTTTTTTTGCCTTTGAGTGCATGTGGTTCTTTATATATCTTGGATATTAACCCCTTAACAGATAGATGGTTTGTGAATATTTTTTCCCATTCTGTAGGTTGTCTTTTCACTTTGTTGATGGTCTCTTTTGCTGTGCAGAAGCTTTTTAATTTATTTTTAATTTTGTTGCTTGTATTTTAGGTGTCATATTTTTAAAATTATTACTAAGACCCATGTCAAGGAGCTTTCGTTCCTGAGTTTCCTTCTAGGAGTTTTCATGGCTTCAGACCTTACATTTAAGTCTTTGATCCATCTTGAGTTAATTTCGTGAGTGCTGTAAGATATAAGGCCAGTTTCATTTATTACATATGAATATCCAGTTATCCTAGTAACATTTATTGGAGAGACTTTTTTCCATTGAGTATTCTTGGTTCCCTTGTCAAATATTAGAGGACCATGTGCGGTCATGATTCTTTTCCATTGCTCTATTTGTTTATATGCCAATTCCATACTGTTTTGAAGACTATAGCTTTATAGTATAACTTGAAATCAGGAAATACAATGCCTTTTGCTTCTGTTCTTCTTTCTTAGGATTTCTTTGACTATTTGGGGTCTTTTGTGATCCCATATAAATTTTAGGGAATTTTTTTTCTACTTCTGTAAAAAATGCCATTGGAATCTTGACAGGGATTGCATCGAATCTATAGATAGCTTTTGGGTAGTATTAACATTTTATTTTATTTTATTCTTTTAAAGCAAGTCTTTTTTTTTTTTTAATTTTATTTACTTATTTGACAGAGAGAGATCACAAGTAGGCAGAGAGGCAGACAGAGAGAGGTGGGGAAACAAGCTCCCCGCTTAGCAGAGAGCTCAACGCAGGGCTCCATCCCAGGACCCGAGATTAAGACCTGGGCCGAAGGCAGAGGCTTTAACCCACTGAACTACCCAGGTGCCCCAGTATTGACATTTTAACATTAATTCTTATAATCCACGACCACAGGATCCCTTTCCATTTATTTGTATATTTCTTTGAGTTCATTGATCAGTGTCTTATAGTTTTCAGAGTAGTGATCTTTCATCTTGTTAGTTATATTTATTCCTAAGTGTTTTATTGTTTTTGATGCTATTGTAAATGGGGTTGATTCACTTGTTTCTTTTTCAGAAAATTTGTTCTTAGTGTGTAGAAACACTACTGATTTTTGTATGCTAATTTTATAACCTGTAACTTTACTGAATTCATTGTTTAGATCTAACAGTTATTTGGTTGAGTCTTTAGGATTTTCTGTAAATGAAGTTATGTCATTTGCAAACAGAGATGGTTTGCTTCTTTTCTTTCCAACTCTGATACCTTTTATTTCTTTTTCTTCCCTGATTGCTCTAGCTAGGACTTCCAGTACTATATTGAGAAAGAGTGATAAGAGTGGGTGCCATTGTCCTATTCCTGATCTTAGAGGGAAAACTTTCAGCCTTTCACCATTGAGTATGATGTGCTTGTCTTTAGTGTGTTGAGATACATTGCTTACATGCCTAATTTCTTGGGAGTTTTTAATCATGAATAGATGTTGAATTTTATCAAATCCTTCTCCTGTGTCAGATTATCAGATGATTTTTTTTTTCATTTTACTAATGTATCAGACTGATTGCTTTGTGTTATGTTGAGCCATCCTTGCATCCCCAGGATGAATCTCTCTTAATCATTGTGAATGATCCTTTCTAATGTGCTACTGAATTCGGTTTGCCAGTGCTTTCCTGAGAATTTTTCCATCTTATATTCATTAAGGATATTGGCCTGTAGTTTTCTAGTGGTGTCATTTTTTGGTTTTGGTATCAGGACTATGCTAGCCTCACAAAATGAGTTTGGGAGTGTTCTATCCTCAGATTTTTTTGGAAGAGTTTGTTTGTTTGTTTTTTAAGATTTTATTCATTTATTTGACAGAGAGAGACACAAGGAGAGAGGGAACACAAGCAGGGGGAGAGGGAGAGGAAGAAGCAGGTGTCCTGCTGAGTAGGGAACCCAATGCAGGGCTGGATCTCAGAACCCTGGGATCATAAACTGAGCCGAAGGCAGACGCTAAATGACTAAGCTACCCAGGTGCCCCAAGAATATTTGGAAGAGTTTAAGGATTGGTGTTAATTCTTCAAAAGTTTGGTTAAATTTTTACAGTGAAGCCAGTGAAGCTATCTGGTCCTCAGTTTTTCTTCAGTGGGAGATTTTTTAAAGATTTTATTTATTTATGTGACAGACAGAGATCACAAGTAGGCAGAGAGGCAGAGAGAGAGAGAGGAGGAAGCAGGCTCACTGCCGAGCAGAGAGCCCGATGTGGGGCTCGATCCCACGACCGTGGGATCAGGACCTGAGCCGAAGGCAGAGGCTTTAACCCAATGAGCCACCCAGGTGCCCCCAGTGGGAGATTTTTGATTACTGATTCAACCTCCTTACTAATAATTGGTCTATTTAGATTTTCTATTTCTTTGTTATTCAGTCTTGGTAAGTTGTGTTTCTAAAAATTTTTTCCTTTTCACCTAGATTGTCCAGTTCGTTGATATATAGTTGTTCACAGTAATTATAGGCTCATTCTGATGTCTGTTAAATGATAATGTCTGAATTCTCATTAGAAATGATCAGTTAAAAAATAGGACTTTCAGAGTATGTTCATAGAATTTTCTTCTTTCACTCCAGCTAGTTCTTTTTAACTCTAAAGATGATTGAACCTTATCATTTATACCTTTTACCACTAGGTTTGGGTTATAGAAGACTTTAGCACATTCAAAATCAAATCTAGTTTTACTTTTTCCTTGCATTTAAAAAAATCTTCATATTTGCCTTCTTTTCAGCTAGTAAAAACCAAGCTTTTGTGATATTATGTGGCATTCAACAAAATGAATCAGCGTTTAAAAACTTACATGGCATTACTGTTACGATATGAAGCATAATTCCTTCTTGTCTTTTGAGAATCTCCAGAAGAAACCTGTTGAGAACTAATGGTCAAGTAGTTTCATGTTGTACTATAAATAAGTCTATAAAAAATATTTCTGGATTTTTAATCTCTTGGCCAGTCCTGTTGTTTTTCAATCAGAATTCAGCTCAAAAAGGATATAATTGTGGCAGAGCGAATAGGTTTTGTATGGCAGGCTTGTTAAAATGGCTGAAACTTAATAGTATTTAGAAAAACACAGAAATTCTTGATATCTAAAAATCATAATTGGAGTTGCATATGTTATTACAGACCATTTTAATTCAACATACACTCCCACTCACATACTGTTTTCCTCCTCCTAACTATCCTCATGTAAAACTACAACTGTGGGATCTTAAAGGGGGAGTG